>OENT01001186.1:0-39385 GCA_900239685.1 Rotaria macrura | reverse complement strand
TACGGAAAAAAATTGCGATGAAGCAGAGACGAACTATAGTAAAAACAGAATTATCAATCACTGTTACTTCCGACTGAGTTGATAAAGAGAATGGTGTTTACTTTCGAGAAGTCAAACCTCGAACTTCGTTGCATGATAATTTGTCCAGCAGCAATGAACCGATACTCAGTGGTGGTATTGCAGCAAAGTGTTGCAACGACAGGACATATAACGCGAAAAATATTTGAAAATGACACTCAGTGCTGCGATTCGGAAGTGAAACCGAATAGACACCTCCGATTCGATTCGTTTTCGGTCTCTGATAAAGACATTGATGAAAAACTGAATATCGATAGTATCATTGATGAATTCGCTAAATCAAAACGTAAAATAAGTTTTACAAATTAACCTATTTGATTGTCTTCCCTAACAAATATTTATGTATTTTTTTAATTTTCATTTTGTAAATATATGTTGACAAATAAAAACTATGAACCAGAATAAATTCGAAACTATTCATCACAGACAAAGAATGTCATTAAATAAGATCGAAAAACTTTGGTCCCCCCCCCCCCAAACAAAAATCCTGGTTGCGTGCCTGTAGAACATGGCATTGTTTATCAACTTCAACTGGTCATATATCAACAGTACCATCTATCAAAATTTGTACTATGAGAATAAAATGGACGGATAAAATTGGACCCTCATCCTTTTTCCGTAATCAGAACAAAGCATAACTGAATCAATATCATGTTTACTTTTACAGTTTTTGATATCGAAATTTCCAAGCCTTCATCTCTGTATCTCAATATTCGCTGTTAATCTTATCTCGTATAATAGCTATGGAATACTACGAGAAAAATTCATCATACTTGAGTAGCGTTAGGTCGTTTCTTAGGTTCCCAATTAAGTGTTCCGCCAATGAGATCGATTCCATCATTATTTGAGCTATGTATGATTTTTTTAAGATCAGTTCGAGCACATTGTGGCCAACGAAATGAAAGTTTAGCGGCTAGCATGAAACCTTCAGGCCATTCATCCTAGAACAAAAACGAATGTGTTAGCAAAAGAATAACAGTCGATTTGAAATTTTGTAAAAGACTTACCCTATTTGGAGTTCCCATAACAGCACAAATTTTAAACATCTGATCGATTTCACTGCTACCAGGAAACAATGGTCTTAATGTGTACAGTTCAGCAGCAATACAACCAACTACAGGAATAGTTTATGTCTGTTGAAATTATTTAGATCAAAAGCTATATTTTACCTGCCCAGATATCGATCGGAGCTGTGTAGGAAGTAGAACGAAGTAGCACCTCGGGAGCACGATACCATCTCGTAGATACACTAAATATACATATATAGACATACAATATACATTTCGCATTTATGTATATATAGACAATAATTACTAGTCAGTATAGGGTGGTCTCGAACGAAGTTCACGAGCAAGACCAAAATCAGCTATTTTAATTAATTCAACTCCTTTGCACAAGATATTTTCAGGTTTTAAATCACGATGAAAAAATCCTAAACAATAATTACATTTTACTTCAAATTTAAATAAACAATAAAAAAGTGATAATTTATTATTGCTACAAGATGTTCGAGTCTTATTCTTGTTACTAACAGCTATAATTAAGCTGCAACATGCTATTTACTATTTCAAAATATCATGCTAATGTTGTTCTTGTTTTCGAATCGTAGTTAAAAAGAAACAAGATAATTTCAACAATAGTGGACATATTTTTTCTGGGAAAATAACAGAATCTTTTTTGGCAAACGAATTCGCCGTATTCAATTGAACGTGCCAGGAGAAGAATATTCGTATTCAAAATGATGATTGATGTAGTACAACCAATAGAAAAATGATGATAAAGTCAACTTGATGATTGATGGATCTTTATTAATTGGATCAAAGTTTATTGATTAGTAAGATCATTTTCAAGTTCTTTGCTTATAAATCAAGCAATCATGTATTGAAATAAAGAGAATTAATTTTTAGTGCGTTCATAGAGAACGGAATCAAACAGTAAAGCTATGTTGGAATCCTGTCTTCATGAAAATTTTCATTTCATCAGGACAAAGTACACTGGTATGACGGGAACTTGGTAGAATAAAAAAGTAGAGATACAAGATTCATGGTAAAGAGATCACTATTACTAGAACTAATAAAACCTAATTCAGATTTTTACTTTGCATAAAGTATTTTCATATATATATATATATATTCATTGTCCTTTGTAAGTAAACTCAGTTTTTGAATGAGTACCTATAAAAATAAACACTGTTTACATGTACAAAGACTTATTCAGATTCTCTGCAAATAATATTTTGTAAATGTAATTCGTCAAATATGTGCCGTTAAGGTGAAACAAGACTTTCAACTACGATGAGAAAGAGTATCATTTAAGGATGTAAAAAGTTCGAAAATTCATACTGATATCTATTCTGTTGAAATTATTGTACATATTTGGCAAACATATTACTCAGGACACATTGCTTAGTTCAAGGATATCCTCAAACTAGGTACAGAATCGCTTAAAATTATCACTTACAGACTTTTAAACAATGCCTAGTAACGCCCGCATCATTATCTAAGAAAAACTAACAATTTCTTTGTCAGAATTTATCCAACAAGAAGGTTGTTTCTCTTTCGAAAACATCATCATTTATTGCATGTAATTAATCAAAACAAATGACATCTATCGAAAATGAATATACGCAAATCCTCAAGAGAACACGTAACATTTAAAATAAATAAAAAAACATCAATCATTTTATATAAGAGAAATCCACTACTATTTAACGTTGGACAATCGTTTTCGACGTCTTTATTAACACGAAAATATTATTGCGAATTTTTTTTCCCACTTACCAAGTTTATGCATATAAGCTAATCCTTGAAGAAGTTGAAAAATGACATTACGAACATTTGTCTCTGGAAATAATCGATCTCTAAGGAAAGAAAAACAACACATGAAATACACGGTTGATGTTAGAAAACTAGTCCTTACCGTTTTTTCATCAGTTCATAAAGGTTTTCGTTCATAAACTAAGATATATCAGAACAATAAAATATTCTAGAAAATTTATTCAAAATAAATTTTTACTTCGAACACCATGTATAAATTATTATCTTCTCGTATGACTTCTTTTAATTTGATAACATTAGCATGACGAATTTTTTGTAAAGCCTATCAAATTTTATTTGTCAAAATGTTTGTCAGTCGATAATGAAATTCGTTCTTACTTTAACTTCTCGTAAATCCATACATTCTTGCCAAGAATCTACAAAATTCAATATACAAAATTCATAAATCATTAAAAAAAAAAACTCAGATTCAACTTACAATATTTCTTTTTCATTCTAAAACAATAGATCATTTAAAACAAAAGTAAAATATAAGCATAGAAACAAACATTGTTGTCATTTACCGTTTGATGGCAACTTTTTCTTGTGGAGTATCTTTGATTTGAGCAAGTAATACACTACCATATGTACCATCACCAAGTTGTTTTATTATTTTATATTTTTCCATGAAAAAGAAATGTTATTTTTTTTTTAAACTAAACTCTTTGTTAAAAAAATAGAAACGATTTTCTAGATAAATAATAAAAACATTCATATATCAGTTCATTAAAGCTTATGTTCATCTAAAAGAAAATCAAGATAAACGTTGTTCATGGAAGAAAAAAAGAAAACTAATGTGCTGATCGATCGATCAAGCCGTTTTTTCATTAGCTGTCATAAGCTGAACAAAGCGTCATTATTGATGTCGTTACCTAAACTCTACCTTTCTAGCTATTTAATTCTATTGAAAATGAAAAACAAATAATCGTTTAGATGAAGACTTACGACATCTATAGGATTGCAAACTAATAGTAAAATGTGATCACATGACAAGCAGGTAGGAAAGATGAAGAAGAAACGAAAACTACATTTCAGCATTAACATTAGTGGGATTTAAAATATTTACCAAATAACAAGAACGTATCATTTACATTTTATGATAATAATATCTTCCTTACAAAGTATATGAATATAGTTTCAACATTGATGTATTGATTTCAGCAAATAAAAAGAAATCCTCCAACCGCACAGTGTGTTTCTGATAGAGTTCTTAAAATCTCGTAGCAACTTTAACATCTAATTCATGAATAAACAGCAAAGGCTCTTAATGTTAAACGATTATATTCTTCTATGATACATATACTGTGCATCTGAATCTTACTAATGCAAGTCACAATTAATCATCCAGTAGATTAAAAGTAACTTCGCTTAGGTATGCAACAACGAAACTTAGAAGAAGAAAATATGAGAAAAATGTGATTCAAGATTTGATTTGATCACATATTCGAAAAATTTTCTTCCCATGGTTGGACACACACATACGCGCAAATGATTCAAACCAATCTATCGAAAATTGCTTTTTCACTAATCATCTTTGCTGATCGAGCTCATGATCTCCGTTCGAGCTCGAAGCACAGATTACCAGTTTCTTTTATTGATCGGATTCTCTTTGATCAGATCGAAAAGCCATATACCCAGGCAGACAAATTTTTGGTAAAACGCGTTTAAACGCTCAATCGGGAACTCCGCTTGGGAGTCACTAACGCTCATTAAAAACGCAAGAAACGCGTTTTTTATGCAGAATTTTCACGTTCGGAGCGTGAAAATGGATAAAAGCTCTCACACTGATGGTTTAAACGCATTGACTTTTAAGTTGTCCAATAATTGTGCGTTTTAACTCCCAGGGATAGAGTTTCTATCTGTTTTCACACTCAGAAAGTGAAAATTCTGCACAAAAACGCGTTTCTTTAATGAACGTTAGTGACTCCCAATTAGGGGTGTCACTTTGGCGTTCCCAGGAACGGGGAAAGCGGTGGCGTTCCTACTCCTTGAGAACGGAACGCTTGGGAACGGGGAACGCTGACACCCCTACTCCCAATCGGCGTTCCCGATTGAGCGTTTAAACACGTTTTTCTAAATGTTTGTCTGCTTGGGTATCACATGATGTCGAGTGTGGCAAGCTTTGTAATGTTCAACTAATTTGTCTCGCTAATTAGCTCCATGTATTTGAATAAGAGCTGCAATTCTAGAATATATTCAAAAGCATTGCATTGATTGGTATCCAGATAGCCATTCAACGATTCTGGATCGATTTATGTCTTGCTAAGCCATATCTTGAAACGCACTTTTATTTTTGGCGTAATGATTATGTTTCCTGATGAAATTCCAACAAATTTTCCTGACAAATCATGCCTTGTTCGACTGGTTGATTATCAACAAGCCAGTGAAATATCGAAGTGACAGTAATTTTACCAACTTGATATGATCAGAAAGATGTCTCTCTCATTGACTGTGTGAATTATTCCGATTTCTACACAAGGTGTCGAACTTATTGAATATTTTTTGACATTGCTTTGATTTCGAATCAGCTGACATGCGCTTCATCTTCAATTTTAACGTAGAGTCTAGTCTTTATCAGTCAATAGAAATCGAATGTTCAGTGAAATAAGAATTTTGATGAAGCAACAGATATTTTCTTCAAGACCTAAAAATAGAAGTGTGTAAGTAGTTTCGATGGAACATTTTAATAGTATATTGTCACATCTAACAAACTCGTAATGCTAAAAGTGTATATGAAGAACATTCTTCCAAAAATTTATCACTCTGACATACCATCCATTTCATTAGTTTTGGCATGGCTAAAATAAATGAGATAGAAATTATGATTGAATAATGAGTCATGAACAATAAATAATAGGAAAAAATGAATCATGAAGACCATCATCGCATGATATCAGATAGACGATGGCTTCCAAAATTATTCGACTTGGTTAAATTTTCATTTTTTTTTCTTCTATTAACCGATAAGTAAACAAAAGTCTAAATAGAGATATATGTTACTTAATTGTTTTTCAATCAGAATTTTGAAATTGATATTCGACTTGAGTAGAAATAAAATGATAATAAACAAGTAGTTCTCTACACAATCAGGCCTATTTCAATTCTGCAAAGTTTTTCAAGTATCATACATGAATCGTGGAGAAGATACCAATATCCTGTAGCTGTAACATATACCAGTATTGTCATTAGCATCCTAGTTAGTTGAGATCCTATTTTCATTCGTAACTCGACAAGTAAAAACAACTAGATACAAGAGGGATATATGATTGTCAGAAACATGGTCATCACTTTCATATTTAAGCATTCCTATAAATACGAAAAACTATCTGTACTCAAATCAGTATCAGGGTTCTTATTGACAAAAATGAAACATTAAGTTTTTTCGAACAAATTTTTCTCACAGCATCTCTTTAATGTTCAGCAATGAAAAGTTATATGCAAAATTACCAAATAGATTTCATGTTATTCCGAAGAATTGACCTTATCGGGAGAATGCAACGCTTTTTTCCTGTTTTGCCAATATAGTTCCGGGATCTTTTTATGCAGATTTTGCACTAATCATTAATAGGTATTATATTTCTCATTCAATTAAAAATGGCTGTAAGACTTATATAGTTGTACTGAGTTAGATACGTTGCAGAAAATAAACATCATATCTGTGAGAAAACTCACATGTGTTCAGGAGAAACTTGTGCAAACACTTTCTAGTGCGAAGAAACTTCTACGAAACATTAAATTTAGTTTTCATTAAAATACATATAAATTAAAGTAATGAATCTAGTAATTAACTATAAGATCTATTCAAGCCAACAGATGTAGATTTTGTTTCTATTGAAGATTCTATACTTCCGATGATTGAAATAGAAATTAAACGTAATCTGAAACGGTAACTAATTGAAGTGTTTTTATTTAGCAGTATGCAACAAGAAAATTAAAATGGCCATGTGAATCGTTCGAATGTGTCGAATCTTCTTTCCTAGATCAATTCATAAGTCTCATGATTATCAATACAGTAGACTCTCTTGATGATAAACTAGTTATTTCGAGTAGTCAATGTATGAAAATTTCTTTTTCAATCAATCACCTGAGTGAACATAATGTGTTTTCATGAAGAGTACGTGCTATCTAATTGCATAAATTCTCATTTAACATGTCACTATTGAAACAATTGTAAAAACTCATCTAGTCAATAGTATTCTAACAATTAGATTATGAAAGTATGATGCTTGAAAAATGAATCAGAAGTGATGTTGGTATACATGAATATAAGATTCATCTAACTATTGGTATATTCCAGATTTATAACAAATCATTTCAAATTCTTCACACTAAACTACGTAGTTCAGTGAGAATATTTGAAATCGCTCGTAAATATCGGTTCACTTCTTGTCTTGTGTTCATTCATTCAGTTGATATTGCACGCATTTATCTCTTATCAATAAGAAAATTGAAATGCAATCAAACGGCAGCAAACAGTTGATATATCACACCAATTATCATAAGAATCGATAAGAAAGACAATATCAATGACTCTTATCACTGATGTGAGAATATTTTGTTTTGCTAAAAAATGTATAGTTGTTCATTGTTGTTTTAAACATTTATTCATTTAAATTATTATAAGACAAATACAAGGAAGCTCTTTTGTCAACATCACAGAACATTTGATTTTGAAGTACTACTCAAATTTCTAGTATTCATATATTTTTGCATTTATTTTCTATGATTATTTTCCAATAATAATCACCCGTTGTATTTGTTGCTGACATTCATAAATAATATACGTTAAAGATAAGAAATTTGTATTCACTTGCATTATACTGATGTGAACATAATTCTGTTTGGATTTTTAGGTTTTTTCTTTTTGCTTATAATATCTGTCGAATGAAAATTTCTCTAATTAATGATACAATAGATGTGGGTGTGATTCTTTTCGATCCCATGCACAATTAACAAATTTTCTTTACTATGAAAATTGTTTTTTCAAATGTATGACATTTTTGATAGATGAATTTTTAATTTCTATTTAATGTACCATTTTAAAGTCATTCAATTTTCTCTATTTAATTCTACTGTTTGCTCTTTTTCTTTGTTATGCTCTATTGAAAATGCAAGTCATATGGTCAACATCCTGTCATATTCACTTGACAATCTTTCTATCAGTTCATTCGTACGTGTTTATTGACAAAACATAGAACAGACGGTCACTTTTCTTTTCCTTTAGCTTTTACACTATCTATTCGGTCAAGTATTTCACAAAAGATAGTCTTCATTCATTAGTAGATGCTGTTCTAGCCGGAAGCTTTTTTTTTCTGACTGATGATAGCGAATTACCGACCAGCATAACCAATTGATGTTTATCATACTTACTTTGTATGATTAAATATATATATATACCAAAACTTCAACGTAAGAACATTCTCTGAAAGTAGAACAATTTCGAGAAAACAAAAGCAATGATTAAATGCTTTGAAATTACATTTTGATGTGCATTTTTTTTCCAGAAAAGAAGAGAAGGGGCGTTTTCTCATCAAATTAGCATCGATGCCTTTCATAGTTTAATAATGATCCGTGCAGTTCAGTCTCTCAAGTATTTTCTTCTCTCCCTCTCCTTCTCTTCTGCACTTGTAAGAAATAATATCGAGAGTCTACTTCGACATTGTTCTCAATGCTTTAAGTGTTCGTCAAATGATTACCTTTTGAATACATGAATTTATACTCGCGTCTCACCCTCGAATTCTCACTAGAGGGAGTTGTATTCTTGTTAATGAATGAAAATCTCTCATACATACACATACACATACACACAAGAGTAAAGAAACGCAAATGATGACAATCATTGAGACAGGCGGTAGGCTTTCAAACGCGAACATGTGTCACCGTATCTGTCTGATGTATGATCACGCATAGGTAAAAACACAACAACAAAAACCAGAACAATATTAATCATAATAATAATAATAATAAATGAGAAGAAAAAGCTGAATGATTATTATTCTCATAGATAGTTAAATTTACGATACCATTTAATAAGATCTTATATTTAAGAAACTGTTCAACAATCGAACAAAAAAAAACAGAAATAGAGAATTCCTGATGCACAGTCTTATTTCTTTTAATTCAATATGCCCTATGGGTATACACACTTTCGATCTACTTGAACATCCATTTGTAGAAAAGAGAGATCCTTGAAAAAATGATCAATTACTAATTCGATCAGTGCATTACTTCGGATGTTTATTTGTCATTAGAGACTTTTTGTCTCGAGACATGTGTAATATTATATAAGATGAAATAAAATAAAAACTACATGAATGTAATGATGCATAAAATAAAATCGACATTGTACTCTTTCATTTTTGATGCATCGTGAAGGCTGTCGTGGACTTATCAGTAATCAACTTGAGACTCGTTTAATGCTTGAACAGTTTTGTTTTCTTTTTGAAATCTAAACTAACAACATTAGTACGTGGTATCGTGTTTCTCTTTGGAAAATGAGAGTGACCATGTTTATTATTCGATAGATATAATTGAAATGAACGATTTCTTTTTTCTAACTCAAGTCTCATTATTGAAAATAAAAATAATATCCCACAGAGATTTTTAATTAGAATAAATAATTTTATTTTCTTGTTTTGACAATTGGAAATTCTCGAAGTTCACATCTGTATTGTTGACCAACGGAATGGGCACGTGTGTGTGTGTGTATCTACGAACAACGAAGGGGGCCAGGGAGAATTATAGAAAGAGAGAAGTATCGTTTTTCTTTTTCTCGTTCAATCAACATGAGCAATGCTATGTTATATACAGAAAAAGAAGAAAAAAAAATTAGATGAGACGAGAAAAAAAATAAGCCATAATTCACGAGAATCGATTGATTATTACAGCTGTACTTCAAGTTTGTCATCCGCCAAAATTTACAACACATACGATCGGGTACGTTTTGAAGTTCATCATTGAAAGATGCATGCAAATGTCTAGGTGTCAGGTTGTCTCGTTTCTTTTATCAATCTATCATCATCATCATCATTTGATAATAGTAGTAATAATGATTGCATCATATAACGACCAGTGGGCAACAGAAGGTTTAATTTTTTTTTGATCTTTATTTGCATGTACATTTATCTCTTTTTTCTGGTTTATGTCTGAAGGTTAGAACGAAGGTGAAGAGTTTGACTGGTCATTAGAAGAAGAAGAAGAAGGGTGTTTGTCTATGTACATAAATGACCTTTTCCAGTTCTCACCATACATGTGTATTTTTCTTCCGTCTTTTTATCCCATCTCTCTCTCTCTCCCTCTGTCTAAATAATCCCTTAGGAAAAATATTCTATCAAATAAAACAGTCATCAATTTAGTTTAGAAATTTACAAGTATACACTAATAAGATAGACTGATCATCATCAGTGAAAGAACACAATAGATTAATGTGTTATAAAGTTCATTAATGATCTTGTTGGTGTTTATCACATGAAATACTGTCATCAGCAAGTCATACAGAAAGAGACAAGTATGAAATATTCATAATTAATCTATGTCCTATCAACGATTATACACAAAATATACAATTGCTTTTCGTCTATGCCATATATTTATTCGGAAGCAGACTAATTTCTATCAGCAATGATTAGATAGTTAGAATGCTACACTTGGCGCGCGCTCTTTTCCATTCTTGATCGTCAGAACCAAAACAACAACAAACAATCACTCGACGCGCTAATCGGTTTTCGATGACATATAGACTGTAGCATAAGACATCGACAGACAGTAGCTAGTCAATCGGTAATCTTTTACGGTTAATCCAATCGGGTGCCTAAAGGGTCAGACGAACACACGCTCAATTACATAAGACAATACTGAAGATGCATTCTGTCTTTGTTTCCTTTTCTTCATCACAAAGAAAATACGAACAGTTGTCAATCAAATAAAGAAATGATTAGGAAAGAATGAAATACCTTTCTTCTCTATCTTGTTCTTTTTCTTGTATAAGTACGATGATTTGTTTCTGTTTTTATGGAAGGATATTTTCTGAAATACTTGTTATCCACTTGTCAACATTGAATATGAGAAAACAATATTTTTCGTCTTAATTTTATATCGCTCGAAGACCATTCTTTCTCCATCCCACTTTCAGATGTGTCGAAGTAAGAACACTTTCAAATGTCTTCACTGATGATAAACAGTTTCATTTTAAAGTAATCGATTATATCCTTTAGCTAAATTATTTTTTTATTGTTCTGCATTATCTTATGCCAAGTCATTCGTTTACTTTACTTATTGTCGGCATAGTTTCTTTAGATTTTACCATCTTATCTAGAAAAATAAGTGAAGAAATTTCATATCTTTCCTCTTCTTTCTTTTTTGATAACAATCTGTTCTAATAGTAAACGTTAGAGACGATGTGAAATTGATATCATTGATATACAGATGTTCATTGTCGCGCTCTGATTATTTAACTGGCACGACTCGTTTTACTACACATTATGGGACAATGCTACATTTCTTTGACTTGATCAAATATCAAATCAAATAATAGGAAATATAGAAATTTTTATAAAGTTTTCTTTCTTGATAATGCATAGAAAACGAATGAATCTCATCATTCATATATACATATGTAGATATATATATATATATACATATACATACTTATTCATTCATTCATTCATCGGACAGAAGAACAATACATGAACGGCATCTGATTCGATATATGTATACTCTATGCATGCCTATCCTCCTTTTCTTCTTTGCTACCATCATTGCATTTATTAGCTTGCACGAGTTCTTGAGAGCAAGTAAGTTCATATATATATATATATTAAAGAAGTAAAAGTTCCTTCCTTTGAACGATTAACTTACACTTTTTTTAATAGTGCTTTTGATAATGGCCTACATATATATATATATATATATATTACATGATTATCAATATGTAATAATCTAATCTCAAGTAGTGACCATATGCTAATCAATGGATGCGTGTGTGTCCGGCGCCAAACTTGAAAAGGAATGAATGGGTCGATTAGTTTGTACAAAACGAGCCGAATCTCTTTTTTTTGTATTGTCCTTTATTTTCTACGAGTCATAGTCAGAGGATTATAGAAGTAAATAAAGAAAAACATTGAGTTGACACTTGTAAGATGTCTACGTCGGGCCAAACACGATTATCGAAACAATTGAGACAAAAAAGCAAACGTCAAAATATCAACAATAGCGCACCATTATCATCGAATATATACATATATATTTGATATATGTACTAAGGTAGTATGGGTTAAATCAAGATCTTTTTTTTCTTCTGCTTTCTTTACGTGTCAGTTTTCATTTCATACAGATCCATGGTAAGTTTGTTTACTCTTTCATTCTATAATACATATGATCAAAACCGGAAGAAAATGCTAAATTAATTTTGTTGTTCTGTTATTGATAAGCGAAGATTTAGATATCGAATGTATTTCAAAGAAAGTTTATATATGTGCTTATTTATCTATTGACAAAATAGATAAATATAGTTCAGTAATCAAATGCCTATACATATACATGCACATCTGTTTCTAACGTCGATTTTTTTATATCAATATGCAGAAAACAAACGCATTAGGAGACAATCGAAAGATGACAAAAAACATTTTGTTATTGTCTTCGTGTCTTGAGGCCAAAATAGAAATTGGATGGACAACAGACCGTTGAAAGCAAATTGTTAAACCAATGTAAATTAGTCTCTTTAGGTAGGTAACATACTTCTTAAGTTGATATTACTATTGAATAATTAGAACGTGCTTTGAATACTAATTTGAAGATATGTACAATACAAAAAGAAACTACTAGTCTTCTAATATGAAGGTCATTTTTATTTTTATTTTACCTTCAAAATTTCATCTAATGAGCATTTTGCTATTTCACACGTCATCAAAAAAATATATATAATAGTTGCAAACTATAAAAAGCTATTGATAATTAGACAATCTTCGTCGTCTGAACATTACACATATACGAGAGAACAATTGTCGACCTCCTCTGTCTCCTTCTTAACGGTCGCTATTAGTGAATGAAATAAAAAAATATAATAATTAAATCGTATAATAATGACAAAAGAAAGAAAAACTTGAAAGCAAAGTAGTCATATTCGACACAGATTGTGCGTAACATTGACAAAGCAACAGGCAATGTATACATATATACCTATATCGATACAGAACAGTGAGAGAGAGAGACATTAAACATATTGAACGGTCTTACAGAGAAAAAAACGAATCTATGCTTGTGTGTGCACACACACACACACGAGCTATAATAATAGTCGATGAAAAACCTATTAAAATCAAGGACTAAGTCGAACGAAAAAAAAAAGAAGAACAGAAAAGGAGACGACATGTTGACCGGTAAGGTGGGTTATTGATTATTATTCTACTACTTAGAAGACATTTAGATGACGTCTGTAGCTGATATTATAATTTTCTATTATATATATATATATATCTTCTGATTAAGTCCATGCTGACCAGTTTTACTTTGTTTTATTCAATTTTTGTCTATATCTGTAAGTATCCAATGACTCTAGTCGGGAGAATATGTAGGATTAGAGACTTAATTCGATTTGAATAGAGCCATTGGTCATTCATCTTCTCACATTGCGTCTCTATTGGAAAAATCTACATTTGTGACCAGACATTAGACTCGTGTGTGAATGCATGTTAATTTCTATTACCATGATTATTAAAAGGAAATGAAAATGAATGAATGACTAACACCATTTGCAGTTCTCACACACATATATAAACATAGATCATTATATGTCATCATTAACGGAAATGACTTCTTCTATTGAATGACAATAGAGGTAAGTAAAAAGTACATAAATGTATATATATATATACATATACATATGAAAAGAAACATACGTTTCGAATTAATTCCAGAGACACGCAGTGATAATGAAAACTGTCTTATCTTTCACGAGTGTAGTTGTTGTCGAGTTCGATTAGTATGATGCAACCTTTACTAAAATGGCCACTCCATTCATTCACAATTCTTATACATGGCAGGTACTTTTCGTTGATTGACTATGAGTGGTATTCGTCTATAAGCTTGTATAGCAGCAGGATAGAAATACAATGCATACACACATAAATATTTGACGTTAACAATCTCCTTGTGAGTTAGAATACGATAGAGAATAAGAGAACCTTCATCACTGATTAATTCGAGTATACTCCCTTTTGTTATAGTGTAATCTGTAGACAATACATCATGACGAATGATAATAATTCGACGAATTTCGACCAAAAAAGAAAAGAGAAACCGAGGTCGTTTGTATTTATGGTATAATATATTGTACAAAAAAAAAGAAACTTATGTTAATCAGTGTAGTATCTATTCGTAACGGTTCAGTAGTTAGACATCGAAAACGTATGTATTATATAAAAAAAAAAGAAAAGAAAAAGAATCGAACACCTGCTAAGTAGAATAACAATAACAACAATGAATAACAGTCTTCTTCTTCTTCTTCTTCTTCTTCACTTTCTCTGCTAAATCGGACGTCATCAACATCAAGATGAATTTAGTTGATTTCCAGCTGTTTCCTCTTCTTCTTGTTCGTGTTCCCCCGAGAAAGAATAAAGATGCTTCTTCTTTCTCTTCTTTACACGTAATGACATTCGGAATATATATGTATATATCTTCGCACTCTTTCCGTTTTCACACTAAAGTACCATCATTAGTCGACACATTCGTCTTGAGGAAAAGAAGAAAACTCGCTTGACCACGAGTGTGAAGATGTCATTCACAAAGATTTATCTATTGCTTAGTTTCTTACTTGCTAAAAAGATATAATTGACAGCTTTCTTCTTTTTCCCTATGTATAATTAAAGAGGAACTGTGTGTTTTCGTCTCAGTGAATTTATACTTATCTATCACACTGTATCGATGATGTAATCATTTGCTGACCGATTATTCACTTTGATGGACATAGCACATTCATTCACGCGCGTCTCCTTACTTAGATATACAGAATAAATAATTTATGATCGTTCTAATTGAATACAATCGTAACTTGCGTGTGCGGCTAATTTAGTAAAGGTACTGTCATATTCTATTTTCATAACAATCGTTCTGTGACGACTCTCGTGAGAATAGGAGAACAAGATCAGTAATGAACGTTCGTTCTCGTCATCAAGGCTTGGAGTGTCAAAATCCATCTATAGTTAATGCAAATAAGCGCTCTCAACAACGATGACTTATTTCATAATCAGTTGCGTACACGTAACTTGCCCAAAGAGAAAAAAAAGAAAGCGACGAAATAGAAAGAGAGAGAGAGAGGGATGAACACAACATGATACGATTAAATGTATTATTACAAACATTGCTCATAGTTGAGAACAAAAAAATCTCAACAAGACCTTGATTAATTAGAAGATTTTTCTAGTTTTAATTATGCATTTCGATTCTGTTTCTTTTTTTATTATAGATTATCATGTTTATTCGATATGTTTATAATATTTTAATATTAATTTTTATTAAACAAATCCTATCCTGTCCTATTCCATTTAATATTCAATCAAAATGTCGATGTGCAATCACTGAAACCGGACGTGTTTATATTTATTGTGCACGAAAACAATTAACAGTTATACCACACTTTGATAACAGTAAGTCAATAATAATCATAATTGAGAATATAACGAGAATGAAGAAATCTATTCGTTTGTTTAGGCAATATTATTTTCGATGAACTTGTTTTATCCGGTAATCGAATATCTATTGTACATAAAAATGCATTTAATGGTTTAAAATTACGTAAACTTGAGTTACAATCAAATCCTATTGAAATAATTGAAAACAATGCATTTATTGATTTAGCTAATTATTTAGAAGAACTTATTCTATCGACAACTGTTATGACATCACAATTAACATCTCATACATTTCTAGAAATACTTTCTGAATTACCCAATCTAAAGCGTCTGTCATTACGTTTATTTGATTTATCGAATACATTCAATCTTTCCAGCAATCATAGTTTAGTACTTAGAAAATTAACTCAACTTTCTCTACAATCATGTTCAATGAAACAAATCAATGATATTGAAGCGTTCGTTAATTTATTTCCGAATTTAGAACGATTAGATTTATCAGAAAATCGCTTCGAATATTTTAACATACCATTGGTAACATCATTGAAAAAATTAAAAGTTTTCATACTTAGCAAAAATAAAATTCGTCATTTAAATATTCATTCATCATTATTATCATCGATACCTCTTAAATCATCAAATTCATTGATTGAACTTGATTTATCGTATAATGGTTAGTATGCTTTCATTATTTTAAAATGATCTCATGAAATAGTTCACGTCACATTTCATAGGTTGAAAATTGAGTTTATTTTATGTATAGACATCACATTTGCAGAGCCAATAAAAAATTAATTTTTATTTATAAAACAACATGAGCGAGTTTTTGTTTTGTTTATCATTAATTTCATTGAAAACTTGATAGGTGGTTCAATATGAAGAGAAGCGTTCATTTTCATTCTATTGATATCATATACAATGTCATTTATCTTATATAATCAGATTTCATTATAATACTAGATCGACTAGAACATCAGCTATATAAAGAAAACAATTTCTGCACAGTTGCTCATTACATAAAATCTATTGGAGACCTTGTTAAATGTCGTTCTACATTAGTTTGTGTTGATATCGGGAGGGAGCATCGTAAAACTATCACGATGCATATCTCATTATCAATTCTAATTGATACTCTGAAGATTTCCATGTATTTATATAAATTTGATATACTATTGTCGTAAAACGGAAGGTCTATTATAAAAGAGATCGATTCCACACATTCATTACTGGTGTCCTGTGGAGTCAAACTGTTTGACTCAGCAAAATGTTTGTTTTTCATTAAAATATATACATAAATATGTGGTTCAATGTATTATTACATGTTGATAAGAATATCTTTCTCTTGCGGTTTATAAAACTTAACTTGAAAACAACAAGCTTACCGACAAATTACTTCAGAACAATGGAATTTTGATTTATTTTAATCTGATATATATATATATAATACTATGTCCGAAAAAATGTTCTGCTATTGACTTGAAAGGTGTGAGAGATATGATCTACGAAAGTCTTAGTTAATTCAAAAATTGATCTATATTCAGATGTGCAGGAGTGACAAGAAACATTCAGAAGATTGCTAACAAGCTGCCATCCGAAGTGACACTTAAAATGGTGGGAGAGTTTCGATGAATCGTCATTTACTACATAGAATTTCTAGACTTACTTGAGCATGTCAGATTAGGGCACCCTTATTTTTTATGTAGAAAAAAAATATGAGATTTGGGATTTATCGCAAAAGAAAATGATCATCGAATAAAAGATGCATTTTTATGAAGTACTACAATAGGAAAGTCTTCATCACTAAGAAGGAGAGACAGTGAACTAAAAATGATTCGTGTCAATGAATAAAAAATCTTCTTTATTTTTTTATATTTATGTATATAGGTATCGAAACAATCGATGATAGTCTATTTGAATTAATTTCATCTCAACTTGAAATATTAAATTTACGTAATAATGAATTATTACATGAGAAACATTTACAATTCTTAATTCATTTACATCGTTTACGTGAATTTTACTTGGATTATAATCGTCTTGAATCAATAAATCAATTGAATTTTCCGTTGACATTAAAAACTTTATCGTTAAAAAATAATTACTTAAACCAAATAGACTTATCATCATTGTCACGTCTTGAATATTTAGAAAAACTATTTTTATCATCAAATAAATTAACTAAATTTTCACTTAGAATACAGAATACATTTCCTTCATTGGAAATTCTGGAACTTGATCGTAATCAATTATCATTTATCTCATCATTTCATGCACCGAAGTTAAAGCAATTGAATTTCGATGGAAATTATCTTGGAAAAAAGATTGACAAGAAGATCTTTTTGTACTTACAATCATTGGAAAAACTGCATTTACGTGATAATCAAATTGAATTCATTGATAGTAATGCATTTCATAATACACGTTTACAATTACTTGGTAATTATTTTCCATACTTCTTTTATGAAAAGCGATACAGAGAAACGAGAATCGATGACTGCTGCAATGACTAGACTAGTCTCTTAAAGATTTTTGGTTTTCTTTCAAATTGTCTTAATTTGAAATATAGGAAAATAAATGGAACATCATCGAAAACAGAGATGTCTTCTGTTGTTGAGAGTGTGTATAGAAAATGACTTCCACTTTATCTAAGTAGGATTCTACTATAGCTATATGAAAAGCAATGACAACGATTGAGAAGAATCTTGAATGAACTGTAGAATTAGCAAAATTGTTTCTTTTTATTAATTAAACTTTTCTGTTTAGATCTAAGAAATAATAGCTTAAAAACATTTCCGTTAATAACAAAACTGAATGAAACATTACAAATTTTAAGTCTTCGACGTAATCAAATATGTACAATAGATCAACATTTATTAAATTTTTATAAAAATCTTCAGACTCTTGAACTTGATCAAAATCCATTACATTGTGATTGTCGAATACAAAAAGATTTTAAACAAATAAAAATAACTGGCCAATGTCAATCACCACCCGAAAGACAAAATATTAATTTAAATGAAATACCAAATGAACCATTGCCATGTAGTATGATGACTACACCTCAATGTTCACATTTAACTAAAACAATGATAAATACAGAAACAGATAAAACAACAGAAACCACAACAATGTCAACAACGACTACTCAAAGTAGTACTGAAATTAATATGTAAGTATTACTTTTGTGAATCGAGTGACGATCATTAATCAGACTATTTATCTGTACAGAAAAAAACCCTCGTATTCAAATGTTTCGAATTTTCTTGATCGAAGAACAGTTTTCTATTGAAAGATTTACTATTTCTTAGACAGTGTTCTAAATTATATCCCGAACCTTCGACACGAGCGAGTGAGAAGTTTGATCAATTGAAAATCTGTTTGAAGTCAACAAGACAAATACTAAAACTCAAAAAGGCAGCAAACATTTTTTCACATGTAGATATGTTCACTGCTCCCTATCCTTGCGTTCTCTTTATAAGAGTTTTTCAATATAGAATGTGTCGAATTTTAAAAGTAGTATTATAATGTCGACTTGTAAAATTCAATGGATTTCAAGTGTAATACTTGGAAAACGAGACACAAAGTGAAGTATACATATATATATAAGTAAATGTTTCTCTTCAGTGGCAAATGAATAAAAAGACAACCATACTGTAAATCATGAAACTTTCGACACACGGTATCATGGAACTCGAGCAAAGTGATTAGAAAAATCAATTTTTCCTATCTTTATATCTAAATGATTTTCTTGATTCTCCTAGAAACGATCGAATTTTTCGTTTTTTAGACTTTCAAATCTTGTTGATAATATTGATGAACAACAAAATTTGTTAAAACCTGTCACTATTGATAATTTTGCACTTGAAACTGTTCGAATCGCTGACTTAATCATAACATCAAATGCTGATAAATCAAACTTAATCATTCAATGGCAATTGTTTCCGTCGGCTATTGACGAAAATACTAATGATGAATATCGTCGAGCATACTTAAAACATTATGATATACAAGGCTTTAAAATAAGTTCGAATTTTCCCATCTATACAATGAGTGAATTACTCGATGTTTTACAACGAAATTATACATTCGAATATATTTCCGAAGGTGAAATATGCCTTTATCTTTTTCGTAGAATGAATTACGAAAAATTTTGTAAACAATTATTATTTTCATCGACACAAACATTAAAATCATCATTTCTTATTGATCCTATTCAACAACAAGCACAACAACAATCATGGTATCTGAATGAACCGATGAAGAGTATTCTTATTGGTTCTATGTTTGGTATTTTATTTGTTCTTATTATTCTTACATCTATTGTTTTGATCATATCTCGTTGTCCGAATGCATCATTTTGTCATTCACGTTCATCAAAATATCATCAAAGTAATGATTCAAAAAGTGAATCACTTCTTGTTCGTCCGACACCAACAAATACCATACCATGGCCAATACAATCGCAACAAAGTTTCTATCCATATCAACATCATCTTCATCCTCAATTGAGGCCTGTTAGTTATCAAGCAAGTCTATCAACTCAATGTACATGCCCAACACATTATCATAGCAGTGGTTCATCATCAACCGGTACTGGCTCAGCTTGTCCTCATGCACAAAACTATCATATCTATCAAGAAATTATAAATGATGATTTAAATGCAACACACATGTCGAATAATTATCGTACATGTCGTTCTATCAAAGTAGACGCTAATTCTCCGCAATCATCATCATCAACAAATACAACTATGAACTCTGAACAGTGTCAATTATGTTCGCTCAGTGTGCTTGTGTGAATTTTTTGTGTGCTTTTTTTCTGCGGGAGATGGGAGTTTTCAAAATAATAAGAGTATTCAGATTAAGACTTAAATTTGAAACCATTATTTCGACCATCATAACAACTTTAAGGGATTGCTTCGTCGAGTCTATTCGGATTTAGACAGACAGGCATTGCCTATCTGCAGAATGCTTTCTACCTCGATTATTCCATGACTGACAGCAGACATTTACTTCAAGTGGCATATGGTTACTGCCAGACCACCTATATAATGTTAATAAGAGATGATGTTCAAAGACTTCAACGATTCAACCGAAAATATTATTTTAGAAACAGAAGATTTCTGACATCAATGTTTGAGTTTTATCAAAAATGCATCGTCACTGACATGAATTACTAACATGAAAAGAGTTGTATCTCAACACAATCAACTTTTGATGCAAATAAATCGAGTAAACAAGCAGCTAGCAATCTGTAATTTTCAGCATTTTAAGGAAGGCAAAAAACTTTATCAATCACTGCCGAAATTGAACGTACAAGCTGTAGTCAATTGTCAATGATCATGTTACGAAACGATGGTATTTTAGATTTTCTCATGACATACTCATTTGATGGAGAAGTTCAAAGTCTCTCTATCTATGCTAAGTCGTGCTCCTTATATGGTTCCATTGCGAAGTTATATAATTTATTTTCTTTTGCAGGGCTACATGAAAGTGTGAAAATCGTCAGTTTTAATTGACATGCAGCTTTGAAAAAGAAAACAAACGATACGACCGTCTGCTGTGTAGTTGCTAGTAAAGTATCTTTATAATTTCACAGCAGAGCCATAAAGAGAACTCGACTTAGCATAGATAGAAAGACTTTGAACTTCTCTATCAAATGAGCACGTTATGAAAAAAAATCTAAAATGCCATCGTTTTATCAAATGATCATTGATAACTAACCACAGCTTGAACGTTCAACGTCTAAAGTGATTGTTTGAAAAGTATAATCAATGTGATATACCTAAGATAAAGATATGAGCATTCATCACTGTTCAGAGTTTACTTAATAAAACTCATGTATAAGTAGCGACCAACACCAAGAAATAATGCTTCAATGTTCTAACAAGATGTGCACTTGTGTTCGTAATTTTGTAAAGAAAACTAATGTCATAAAATCTTAACCAAGTAGTTTAGACTTGAAAAGAAAACGTCATCGAATGAGATCTTCAGAAATTTTACTGTGTCTCCATGTGTCACGATATAGATTATGAAGTAAAACAGTCGTTTGTTACATTAAAGCTAAATACAAACGAATTCAGTGATTAATAAGTTATATTATAAAAAAGAACAAAAATTGACAACAAAGAATTAAGAATAAATTGTAATAAACCACAGTTCGAAAATTTCTATGAAAACAGGCATAGGCTTTCCTTCTTTTGTTTTTCTTAAAATATCTGACAACGTTTTATTCTTAGTTCAACCAGAGTTTGAGTCTATATGCATCAACACCATTTAAGTAATATCGATATAGACGTTTTTCACGTAAAAAACCTAAATTTTCATAAAGATTTAAAGCTGCATGATTAGTTACTTCAGCTTCAAGTACGATTTCGTCACATCCACGTTTAATCATCTCTCTTATGCTCATGAGAACGAATGTTGAAGCAATGTTTTTTCGTCGATAGTCAGTCTTAATGGCTAGCATTGCTATATAACCACGACGTACAGAATTTTTATGTAAATCCAATTTCGATACGATGGCACCAATCAATTCATTTGTTTGACGATTTGAACATAAGAAACATAAATCAGGCCAATTATGAATAAAGTAACGATATGTATAAATTGAATACGGTTCAGATAGTGTACAACTAATTAATGACATGATAGAAGACATTTGCTTTTCTGACTGATATGAATGAAAATAAATATTTGAATGGGATTTATCAACGAGTAATAAATTATCAAGTCGTCTTAAAAATTCAGCATCAATTCTTAACTTAATCGAAGGTTCATTTTCATGAGTATCGCATGAAAGAAAATCTGTATTTAATTGTTCATCCTTGTGATTTAATTCAGAAGTATCATCATGAGAATTTTCAGTTTCTTGTTCCAGTACAGTATTCGTAGTTGTGGATTCCATTTCTTTCAAATATAATATTCGAAAAACAAAATTGATAAATCAAAACTATGTATGCTGCTGTTGTTATGCTATCAATGATGTGTGTTATGATATTGACGAATGAATGAGCGAAACACGATAAGTATGGTGACATCTACAATTCATTTTTTTGACTAGAGGTTATCGATAGAGAAACAACTTTAAGCATGCTAAAAATCATCTAAATTAGGATTAAGTTCTTTTAATAGTTGTATTAATATAATAGATGTCTCAATCACGAAATAAGCTGGAAAATGAAGCTAAACGTACTTCTTCACCATCGAAAAATAGTCCATACGAAATGGTAAATGCACCTCCACTCTCGCAAATTCCTTATCTTAACGGTGTATTCGATGATGAAACAAATGATCAACCAAAAGTGATATACGTTCGAGATACTGATTCGGACTATATACGTCGATGTAAATTAGGTGGAACTCCTAATTTACTTGTGTATATTGATCCAGCAACATGTAAAAGTAAAGAACCGGTACCATATCCAAGACCACTCTGGTGGGATGCTATGTGCGAAGAAATTCCATCACCACCGAAACTCAATCGTGAGCAACCAAAAACACAGGCACCGACAACAACAGAAAATGTATCTGGTTCTCCTGAACGGTTGGCTCATAGTGAACAGAAACGTTCTCCGGATAAGCACAAGACAAAAACTTCGACACGATCTCAAGTGTCAAAATATACCAAAAAGAAAATAACATATTAGAACATTTGAAGAGAGACAAACTATTTTCGTTTCAAATTTATAATGATTACTTAGCATTTCCGATAAAATGAAAGAAAACAAACCGTTCGTAGAGAAGAAAAATTTTGAGGTTATAATTAGTTATATGAACGTACTAGAAATTCTCCTTGCCTTAACTGTGATACGATAAAACTTTGATCTTTAGATATAAGGTTTTGCCGTTAGAATCGTTAAGGTTGAGTTAGATAATTAACATAATGATTTCAACGGTGAGCAAACATTTCCGTTAGACGAACTAATAATATTAGAAAGAGATGCTTCAAAGAACAAGCGACGATTAAATTCTACATGAATCGTACTAAAACATGACTGTGTTCCTTCTACTTAAGAATATCTTCGATGTCAATAATCTAGAAGTTCAATATCCGCTAAGAATTTCTCATTTGAGAATGAGAATCTGAAATCACTTCAACAAGCTTCCCACGCGCTCATGAACCAGAATTACAATCGGTGAAAACAAACAGTTGTCGGAAACAAGCAGTTCAAACTGAGGTATATCGACTAATTTTCATCGATTCCCATAGAAATGCGATTCCCATCAGTCAATACTCGATATTCTCCTACCTTAGAAAATTTCAGAAATGATTCAGTTCTGATGTCAACCTATTTCTCGGTACTAACATCATGTAACTCTAGGCGGGATACTTATATTTAGATGTTAAAAAGTATCGAATAACAAGTAGAATTGCTTCGACAGAAATCTTCGTGTCGTCTGATGACTCAGCATGATTGTCACAAAAGTATATATTGATTCAAATAATTTTATGTAACATGGGTATAAGAGACGATAGTAAATTAGTGCATTAATGAATGAAGTTTTGATGTTCGCATAGGTATAAAGAAAATGTACCTTCATAACCATAACTATCATACTCGTAAAAGGATTGATGTACAATAAACTGAGCCAATAAGATAAGATGTGAGAGTAATTTCGATAAGTAAACAGACGAACACATCAAAAAGGCATCCATCCTTAATATCTATGAAGAATGATGTACGCCTAGTAGATTTATGATATATTTCTCTCGTTGTTCAACAAAATTCGATTGCACAATAATATTAACCTGGTAGATACGATCTTGAACAACTTGACCTTTCGATCATGTTGATAGAGCGAAATGAAAGTTTTATTTACATCTGTCTTACTTCACACGAAGATCCAGTAATTGGTTTTCCATGTTGATTCATTCATCAACAAAATTCAAGTTTAACATGTTCATTTTTTTTTACGATAATAGATTTTACTATTTACGAGAGAGTCTCTCGCACAATCAAACATTCATTACCATTTGTACTCTGGTGATGCTGTTATAACACGAAAGATTTATTTTAATTTTCATCTTGTTATATTATTCAATTATGTGGTTACATGCTATTGATAAATTCTCTCTTGTTTTCACCATTGCCAAATGTTTCACATTTACGATGTATCTGATACATGGCTAGTTTTAATTGCCATTTCATGATAGTATCAGAATTGTTTTTCATATTGTATCGCAAGAAAAAATTTTAATATTCAATGATATCGATTCTTTTTTTCAATAGATCCAAATCTAGCTTGTACGCAACAAACGATAGACATTTGAAGATTTTTCTTCGTATTTTAGTTATTATTATTATCTGGAATTACTTGTTCGATTTCATGCCTCGGATCATGACATTTGAATGATGCTTCTCTCGATTTATTTCAATCTTCAAACTGCTTTTCGTTGGTTACCGTAGCATTTTTATTCTTTCAACCACTTTGTGAATGGCACTTCTTTTGAGTAGTAGATCACGTGCCTTCGATTATTGATTCAGTAAATAGTTTTTTCTTTTTTCTTTCCAAAGTCATCAATTATTCACTTTGACGATGGTGATATTTTCCTTTTCAATTATTGTATTAAGATGATTTCAATGCCAATGAATTTCAAATTCATCTATACATATGATAGTACTTTTCAAAGCAATCGATTAGTCAATGTATTCAATGAAAAGGTTGACTTATTTATTGTATGTCTAGCATTCTCTTCTAGCGTATAGTCCTACATCGTAATGATGGCTCTGAGGGATACATGAACGCAGATCCGTCGGTGTTGGTCTATAGCGGGATTCAATAAACATTTCATTTTCTATATCTATACTATTTATCATATGATCAAATATTCTTCATTTTCTAACACACAGCTACGATTTTCTTGTCAATTAAAGTTCTGTATCAAATAGCTAACTTCACCTTGTTAAGCTTTCACTTTGATAGTTTTCTTCGATGACTAACTAGCTCTATTACTGTCGATTATGAAATATAAATATCTAAATCTTTCTTTTCCAATTATAGAATTCCGACCAGTGTTTATAGAATATATCGTGAAATAGAGGTTTATTGAAACTCATAATTATTTGATACAATTTTTTTGAAAAATCATATCACTGGATCTGCTTTCAAATGAGTTTTGTGTTTTTCTGACGAAAAACTGTTCTGTAATCATGCGTAGGATTTCAATTTAGGTAGTAATGATTTGGAAAATCTATCAGAAATAAATTCCTTTTTTTTTATTACAGTTTAATCAAACAGGTTGATTTTTCTTTTTAAGACAGTCATCTAGTATAGCAGCAAAACGAAAATGTAGCCGATTCGATGATGAATCGCACTGTATAGAAATCAGCACATCTATATTCTGCAGCACGGTCTACCATTATCATTAAATTAATCTATGGTAACCACCTTTAAGTAATAGTGTTTTGAATAATCTTTTTTAAATTAATCACTAATTATGTTGAAAAATGAAAAGAATTTTTTATTGTTACAATGTACTACTTTTCTAGATGGCAGCATGTATGACGTCAACTGTCAAGTAAAACAACAACATATGCATTTAAAAATAGATAAATAAATAAACAAACAACAAAGTATAAAATAAAAGTCCTAATCATTGTCATATATTTTTCACTAAAAGAAATCTACTTTATCATCTTTGAAAATATTTGATATTACGCTTTTTGTTATTTGAAAAAAAATGAAAATATTGGAAAACTCAAAGCTTGATGCTATTAGCTCCACTCTATCATTTGAAACACCTGCTTGTGACATCACAACTCGGTAAGTAGATCAAACTTAGATTATAATTCAATTGTAATCTATTTATTCTATGATAGTGTGGAAAGTTATTCATGTAAAATGGCCGGTGATCCAAAAAAGTTGTATAAACAGTTACGAAACGAACCTGGCACATCACCACATGATCTTGAGATCCTAGGTCCATCACAAACACAATCGCCGGGATATAATTGTACTTTACTGAATTCACCGTCACAAATGATTCATTCAAATCCTATGGCCCGGTCAATATCAAGTGATGATGAATCACCACTAAGTAAAACGATACCACGAAAAACACTCATCTTTCTAATATCAACATTGAATGCATCATTTCAACCGGATTATGAATTCAGTTCATGTACAAGTCAAGATTTTAGTCGAGAGACTAATTCAGAGGTGTGTTGCTGTCTCTAAACGACAATTTTCTATCTCTGTATTTGACTATAGTTGGTTAAAAATGCTGTTGATTCACGATTCATGTCAGTTATGGGTGATTATTATCGATCGTTATCGCCGCAGTTATGGTCAGTCATTGATGAAGAAATAAATATAAAAGAAAGTGAAATATTCAGGTAATTGATGATTAACAAGAGAATGATCATTACGTTTCTTCTTTTCTATTTTCAAACAATAGTTATCGTCCTGACGGAACATCAGATCCATTTTCTGAAAGTGGACTCATTTGGTCATTCAATTTCTTTTTTCACAATAAGAAACTTCGTCGTGTTCTTTTTCTTACGTGTCGAGCTGATTGTAAAACAGCAACAAATGATGAAGATAATGAAGAAGAAGAACCGTTAGAAATTAATAATTATTTGACATTTGAAGGGTAAGATATTACACTGAGAAAACAGAGGAAAGAACGATTCATATATAGTTCGATAAAAAAACCCGCACGATAGACATGACTAGATTTGATTTAAACCATATAATTTAACAATAGAAGAAAGTTTCATGTATTCGAGTATTTCATAAATGTATCGAACACTATATTAGTTTGCATTCTTTTTGGAAATTTCAAAGATCAATTCAGCTTTTCGTTCAACCTAGTACATAGTTTTGACTTCTTGATTGAACTATGATGGCAAATTTAGTAAGAGTTTCGACACCGTTGTTTTCCTTTTAGCAAGATTCTGTTCTACTGTCGCACTAGACAGGATTTAGCAGTGTTCAAAGTATAACTGTTCTATAGTCTTTGATTTTGAGAAACTTTGCCGCCATTCCACATTGGTGATTAAGAGAAAAACAATTATACGTTTGTTAATTCAAATATCGATTCTCCTAATTTTCTAGTAGACATTGACAGATGCAGGTCTCATCATAGATTCAGAAGGGAATTCTATGCTCTAAGATAGTACTTCGGAGAAAATTTTGAAACACTCAAGGAACGCCATGCCATAATAGATAATATTTATGGTATATCAATATGTGAAGAATTGTCCAACTTGAACAATTCAATCAGTTAGAAGATCTATGAGTATTCTAAAGAAAGGTAAATGAGAAAATAATTGCATTCATATTTTATTGACTGATAAATTCATCGAATAAGAAAAGTTGGAATATCATTTTATGAGGTTCACTCTTGTCAAAATAATCAATCGGCATGAGATTTTTACAGAAATGCCGTCACAATAACTACTTGCACAGTATCCGAATCTAGAATATGATGAAATTCGAAGGCATGGATACGTTTTCTATTTGATTATACTCTATGATTAAATTTTAACTTTGTTTTCTTTTTTTAGTGTTATGGATTGATTTGAATGATTCTGATCCATATGTATGCATACAAACTGTATTTCATTGATGCATTCCTATATGAAAACATTATTCATTTTCTTTCCGGTTCTGTACACAAAAACACTAATTGATCGTCATTTGTTGCCATTGTAGATATACCATAGCCTAGTGATCAGTTCTTTTTCTCTTTATATCAGCTCTTTATAGGTACTATTTTTCCGATCTATTTCATTCATTTCTTTTTCATCACTTGTTTCTTTATTATTGTATATTAAGTTCTAAATTTCTCATGCTTCTGTAACGAAAAATGCACATTTGTCATTGTATGTTAACTCTTTTCTTGTCTGTTGCAATGTAAACATGTGTTATCTTCTATATCACAAACTAACAAGTCGAACAAAATATCTTTCATTCCAAACATACACTAATATATGTAGATAGAATGTGAATAAACGATACTTGCCGAATTTACATATTTAGAGGTTAAATTTCTTTTTCATGGTTGCCAAGGAGAATTATAATTCGTATAGAAAAACATGATTGGTGGGCTTTTGTAAATAAACAGTGAAGAAACTCGTTTAGTTGATACGAATGAATCGATGACAAAAACATGTAAAAACAAAACTTTTTGCACCACAGCTATTATTTGAAGATAAAAACTTTGAACTGTACTTGATGATGAAGAGTAATATTTTTCTTTTTGGCCATTGGTTTTCATTCGTCTGGTATATAGACGATCCATCTAAAAATTAGTGGATTATCTCCATGAGGATATTAAATCTATGAAAACTCAAGTTTCATAATAGTTCAAAATAAGCTATTTGATGCCTTAAGCTTGTTGTTTTTTTTTGACGATCACATTCATCCAGAAGTCACTTCAAAAAAAGAACACCCTTAATTAAGATAAGCATACTATTTATTATCTAATCCAAAAACCAGTTCTCATTTTACTAATCAACAGAAATGTACCGTGGTACATTCGTTTTAATCTCATCTACGGGAACAAATTTTCCCGCGCGAATCTGCGCAAGGTGTTTGAATTTCAGATTCTTGCTATATTTAAACAGGAATTTATTAATGCTAGACTGATACTGTGCTGATCAAAACTTGTTTGTTTGGACCCGTAGATGCTATGAACGGTTGATCTTTCGACAAGGTCAATAGAAACATCGAAATCATTCAAGGTAAAATGTGGAATAGCAATAGGCAGGATCCACAAACAATACAGATCTCAAACGCTTAGACGGAATTATGGCTATGAATTAACGTACTCACATCCACCCTTCGAAAATATCTACCCCTATATTGGTTCTGAACCAATTTGCAGTTAACTATTTTCATGTGAATCATATGTACGGGAATATTTTTTGACTATCACATAAATTTATGATGAATATAATGTTTTCAAACAAAAACTAGTTCTTAGAACTTGAGTTTTCATAATTATAGGAGATGTTCACTAGAGAAGAGGTTTTAGTATGTTACTATTATAATACATTGAATTAAAATCATGAGTTCTGTTGAATAATCCGACAGATCACATTTTATTACCGAATCTAAAGTGATTCTTATTTTGATCAAACAAATACCGTTTCTTCGAAAACTAAAATTATCAACTGGAAGTCTTTTAATGCGAAAAATATGTTTTAGATGCGTGTTCTAGTTTTGTCATGGATGTTTAATAGAATAATTGCTTTTTAACAATTTTAGCGTTAAGACCTCTTTCTATAGCAATATCAATGTTCGAGGTGAATTTCACTTCTAGCCGAAATTAATTGATTTATTTAGAAAAAAAGTTTTCGTCCATAATCGTCCACATAATTATATAAAGAGAGAAAATAAAAGCGAAAAAAATAATTTGAGTACACTCATTCATATGAATTTAGATTAAACATTAAATGGGGAAAATGAAGTTAGTCAGACACACGTTTTCTTTTTCAACTGCTCAATTAAAAAAGAAAGAGATAGAATGAAAAATCAAGAAACAGAATATATGATAGATTTGCACAAGAAAAAAAGAAGAGAAAAGAAAAAGGATAGCTATATATACGTATAGACAGAGTACCTATACTTAATACATAAATGTGCAGTAAGGGAATGTACAGATCGCATTACACCATTCACTTCGTCATCGCCTGATTCATTCTCACCGTATAGACTGATGTCCCTGTTGTAAAATTACGTTTCAATAAGAATTCGGATGTCATTGAAAACAAAGCACATACTTTTACGCATTCTCGCATGTTAAAAAACTATAAAAAGAAAATGTTGATGCATGGCTGATAATTTGTTGATCGCGAAATTTATGCGTGATTTTTGAGTATACTAATTAAGTTTTCTATAATGAGTTCTTAGTAAATTGTTACGTACTCTCGTACTAGGAAAGTCCCTACTTGTCCACCTCTGTATGATAGCGTTCAAGAAGCTGCATCCAAGTATTTCATATTTAAGTCCAAAATGAAACTATTTCATAAATATGAATTATTATTTTTATATTTAGGATATTCTGTAAAACATTTTTTGATGAAAACTTCAAAAAGAAACACTGTAAACTGTTTATATTATATTAATCGTTATTTTTGGTTCATACAGAAATAGTTCACTAGTTTGCATTAGTTCAATTGCATTAGTGTATTTCGATGATAAATATCTAGAATAGTTCGTTTCATTAATTGTTTTAAATACCAGTTTTTTTTCTTGAAGGTGGCTTTTCGTGAAGTTATTTGTGGCATGAATGTATGCCATCAGTACAAGTACGAATTACACTCTATTTGACTAACATTACTTCAGCAAAATCTATGTTAATAAACTTGGGCACAGCTACTGGACAGCCACCGATACACATCATAATTGTCAAATATGGAATTATTGATAACAATTAAAACCTACTTTTTATTACTACCACATGAATGTAACGCTTAAATACGAGGAAATGAAAGTGTTATCCATAAGAGATTGTTTGTCTGGAGGAAGGCAAAGGAGTTGTGCGGGTAAGACCACTTTCCAACTTATGGTACCTGGGTTGTGGATGATGGTCGGTAAAAGGAAAACCCACACCGACATCATTGAAATTCTGCGAATTCTAGAATTTTTGCCAGTGGAAACAATAATCAGAGTATGTGTATGATTGATGGAATCACATGAGTAAATGGGGATTAAAATTGTATTTTTATTCGTGCACCTCTGATGAAAATGGAAACAAAGTGGCAAATCGTTTAATTTTAGTGACGACTAATACGGAACAGATGTGCTTTCTCTTCCAATTATATTTGATATCTCATGAAATTGAAAAGCAATTTGTGAGAAAACTATCATCTGCTATATAGAATGTATATAGATATAAAATTAGTTTCAACTAAATAAAGGCACCATATATGACAATCATATAAAAGAATCTAGGAACAAAGACAGTTGTTTTTTAATAAAGCGATGAAAAATAATTTCTTTCTCGAAACCTTAACTGTCGTTTTATGTAGTTTGATTAGTTATATTATCAGTGATGCACCTCATTTTATATCCGCCTTTGGACTTACGGTACGTTCTTCTTCTCAATTGACTAATCAACTCTATGAAGTAGTAGTATCAACGGAAGAAGTGCTAGGTGATCAAAAGATTCGAATACTTGTTCCGACTGATTATGCAACTAGTGGTCTTAATCGTCGGTATCCCGTTCTGTACTTATTGCATGGTGCAGGTGGTAGTGAAATAGATTGGACAACGAGTGGTGTGGCTGGTAAAGTTTGTAGTAATCTATCATTAATTACTGTTATGCCCAATGGTGGTGAAGTGGGATTCTATACTAATTGGATGATTCCTGGAAGATTGGCTCCACAAAACTGGCGTACATTTCATATGGAACAATTAGTACCTTGGATTGATTTCAATTTGCGAACAGTGACCAAAAAACAAGGTCGTGCTATCGCTGGTGATTCGATGGGTGGATTTGGTGCTATTCACTATGCTGAATTATATTCTAGTAATTTTGTTTATGCAGCAAGTTTTTCTGGTGCCCTAGATCTGATGAATCCTGTTATTCAAGGTTTAATATATAACATAACAATTATTGATAATAAACCACTTGTAGGTCCATTTGGTTATCCTTCTGATCCTATCAGTTCCAATGGATGGTTTGCTCAAAGTACAACTACTCATGCTGCAGCACTGCGTGACATATCTGTAGCACTTTATACTGGTAACGTCGGTCCTTTGGAAGTAGCATTACGTGATAGTAGTTATCGTTTGCGAGATTTACTAACACTGTTCAGTTTTCCTGTTTATTTCATTGATTATGGGAATGGACAACTGATTGGTCATGGTTGCGATGGAAATCACGATTGGCTATGTTTTAATGCAGCTCTCATTGATGTTTTACCTCGTATAATGACTGTTTTACAACAACAATTTTGAGAAAATGACCCAACGAAATCGAATAATTACAGTTTGGGTGCGGGTATTAATATTCTCTTCACTCAAACTCAATCCAATCAGACAGTCCTAAATGTTGAACAATGAGGATCAAATGTGATTTCCATAGGTTTCTCAGAGAACGACAGATTAGTCGGACGTGTCGCAGTGAATATTTTGTTCTTAGTGTAGATGATGGAAGATCTATATTCACGCTCACATTTGCATCCCCACATACCCATTCACCCTTGTCCCCTTGACACGCATTTTCCCCCGAAGGGCGTCGAGTATCTTCAAGAGATCTTCAATCATATTCGAAGCACACATAAATAATCTCGAAAAGCGCTTCGTCTACAAATTTTTCCCCTACATATATTGAAATACAATAAGCATGCTGAGAACCAGCTACATAGGGCACTACAAAAGTTTTTTCACCCGGTTCTTTCAAAACGCGATGTTTTACTGGAATGACAATTATTTTTCCCTCGATTATTGGGATATCTTAAAACAAGGAAGAGACAATCGATTTCGAGAAACGGCAAGTATCCTTAACGGTACGATTGGTGACGTTGTTTTATTCGAATTTAATATAACTATGCATGAGTAAAATATGATTTCGACTCTAATAATGATAATTGTTCTTTGTCTCATGTATTTATTACTCGGAATAGTCAGAAAATGTGAAGGTAACACAAGACCATCTCTGAAGATTGGAATGATTGCTGATTTCGAGGGAAAATGATACATAGAAATAACAATATCTAATTAAGTAAGTTATAGCGAATATATTATTAGCTTTTATTGAACTAGTAATCTCCAGTATTGATCGAAGGCAAAAATCAAATACAAAATTTTCAGCGTCAAATGTGTTGTTCGAAAAATATTCATCATCTTACCAAGATGTTTTCATAAAATATACAAAAACAATTGTTCAAGTTCGAATATACTGTGGAATTTCCATACAATGGGATATATGATTTCAATCTGAATTCGACACAAAAAAAAAGATGATTCATCATTTCAAAAAGAAATCAGGGACTAGGGAATCGTTATAATTATTCATCTCAATGATTAATTCTGAATTCTAAATTCAACTGAATTCATCGAACACGCTGTATACCCCCGTCCAAAAAAAAACATACCCATATGGGGATATACATATATATGAATTCAGAATTAATCATTGAGATGAATAATTATAACGATCCCCTAGTCCCTGATTTCTTTTTGAAATGATATGGGTCATCTTTTTTTGTGTCGAATTCAGATTGAAATCATATATCCCATTGTACGAACGAGAGCGAAGACTATCGCTGCGGTTGCGGGTGTTAGTGAGGACTCAGTTTGTCAAAGTGAATCTGGGTGCGCCTAGGCGAGGCCGTCCGCCTGACAGGCTAACCGTGCCAGAGGGTGGGAGTGTAGGAGTCGTTGTGAGCGTACGCAGTGTTGAGAGGCTCTCAATGCTCGACTCAACGTCGATAAAATGAGCGGAGCAAACAGACCATCGCTTGCATTATTAAACTTCAAACGTGTCTAACCGACTAAATGTGAGTGCCGGATGACAAAGACACAAGTAAAACAGGCTGTCCGCGATTCAATGAAAACCAGCATAGGTGGAACACACAAAAACAGATATACAAAACCTATAACAGCAACTACAAACACCGAACCCGACACTCCAGCTCAATCGAAATCCAGAACTAAACAACAATCGGACTCTACAAGAAACAGCAAAGATGCGAAGTAGACGAAGGGCCGATAGAAAACAGAGTACCTAAACAAAGCCATAGCTGGAGCCCCACTCGAAAGAATAAAAGAATCCCGTCGATGCCACATCGACAGGATTTCCGATCGGACAACATTGATCGCGCGGCAGCCCTAGAACGAGAAAAAGAAAATACTTACTCGAATTCCTTTCGGAAGTATACGAACCTGAGCTCTTGGAGGTCAGAGCATAATCTTCTGAATTATATCTCGAGCAGTAGTTCTGACACGCGTCTAGTCGATAGCACGTCGAAACAGGATTTTTTTTGGAATGAGAAATAGTGATGGTCTGTTTTTTTCGATGCTTTGCAGAAATGAATGAGTTTTAAAAGACTTAATCTTATAGAAAGTAATAAAAGACGTCCAGTTGCCTTCCATTGCGTTAGATAAAAACCTTAAGTCAGTGGCATTTCGCATCATCAGTACCCGAGTGGGTGTGACTGTTTGAAGATTTATTTTGTTTCTCTAGCAGCCATGAAACTAGCACAATAATAACGAAGAAGATGCAGTATATCTACTATCAGCATTCTCAAGGTTTAATAACAATTTCATCATACCAGTCATTGTATTCACTGTGGGCTCCATGAATATAGCAATGATCGCATATACAATAACAGTCATGACTGCAAAAATAAATGCTATAATCATCGGCCGCATGAGCAGTCGCATCCTAGATGACTTCGCTTTCTTTTTGCTTGTGTCTTTCATCAACGTCCTAAAATAGACGATATAGTGTAAAGGTAGAAAAGTATATCTCAGAAATCGTTTAACATGCTTAGTCAATATATAATTATAGACTGATCCTGCCAAAATTACTAACTTGCTGCTCCCATTGTGATATTCTTGGTGTATGTGTCTATTTTGGGACGCTTTTGGTAACGTTTCAGGCGATGAATGATGATTCATAGACGGTGTAAGTATTCGAGCAGGATGAACACACGAAGAGAAAGGGTGATGCTGCTGCTCTTGATTCGCAACTTGTAATTTGACATAAAACAAAGATTTTGCTTTTGAGCTGTTCTTCGATAGATGAATATAGTAAATATTTTTATAATATATTGAAAGTTAAACATACCTGGAGTTGAAGCTCAAATAGCATGTTGTTTGGGACATGAAGCATTTGCACAAGTTAAAGCATATGTATTGAAAATATTCTGAGCTTCTATACTACTTGATGAAAAAGGAGATTCAATGATATTTGAGTGTTCTCTTCTGTTAGTTATTGTTCCCTCGACTGAAGGAAGGGTCATACGAAATAAATTGGAGTTGTTTCTTTGTTTTCTTGGGAGTCAAAGTTCAACAGAGAGTATGAAGATTTAACGTTAACGAGTTAATAGGAGGCAGGTTTTCTGAGCTCGCGGTTTCCGCCAACCAAATTTTTGGAGAGGGTGAGTTCACGTGATTAAGTTGCCCTTGTTGAATTTTTTGGCGGATGGCCTCCGGTTTTGGAAAGTTTTCTATATGACGGTATTTTAAGTTCAGTTCGGATTCTATCCTTGTTTCTGTAACGAACTTCTATCTTATTCTTCTCTCTACTGAAGGGAGCTTCATTTGAAATAAAAGAGTTTGGGTACTTGTGTGTCCGTTTGTTTGTTGGTAGTGACGTGTATGGAAACGTGCTCAAGTACACATGAGTAATTTAACATACAGTTTGAACACAGGTAATCGGAGTCAGAGAATCCGACACAGTGCTACTTTTCTGAAAATCTCCACCTTTAGCTTCGTAGTTAGGTAATTGGCTTTTTAGAATGCGATGTTTTTTCGATCCAGAAAATTTTAGATTTTATGAGGTAAGCTGAGTTTAGGCTCTGCCAGTCAGTCATTTACTGAGTAATTGTACTAGCGTATAAGCATAATTAAAGACTTGATGATGTCAATAGCACTGAGTGTATGTAAAATTATATCAGTGTCTTGATGTGATCGTAAAGCAGAGACAAATCAATAGACTCAGACTCATCACTGCACGCATACCGCACAATCACTCTGTAATAGAACTACTGATATCGAAAACCATGTTTTTGCAAATTCGGCATTATCAAGGTCCAAGCCTGCTCGCACTGCATCGCTTCTGGCTTAATAATCCATCATCTATACCTTTTCAGAAGAACTTCTGAACTCGTGTAGTTTCTCGTCACTATGACTTGACGAAGGTAGTATAAAAATTTACATGAAAGTGAGGAAAAGTTACTAGCAATTGTTGGCTGCGTTCAGGCAATGCAGCTACTAGTCACTGCTTTTGCAAGTTCATCCTAAATTCAATTCTCACAGGACCAATATAGAGGCCAGGTATATTACTCAGAAAACCGCACTTAGAGTCTGTTAATAAGGAGTTTCAATAAAAATTTCATTGAGTGACTAGAGGAAGAAACTCAAGACATCAGGAATAGTTCAGAACGAAATTTCGATTTTAAACCTTCAATGAAGGATTTTCGTGTAATAAATCTAATGAGTTTTCGAACTCAGCGAGTCCTGAGATCAGGTAGGGTGTATCAGAGGTGGGCGGGTCACGGGTTTCAACCCGCGGGTCCCGCGGGTAGCCATTTTTTTAATTTCTTCGGGATTTTCGGGGCACGGGTTCTCTTCAAGATACGGGCGGGCGAGGCGGGTTTGGAAATTGTAAAAGTCTGCGGGGCTCGGGCGGGGCGAGGATGGATTTGGACGGGGGCGGGCGGGTACAGAATTTCTGCGGGGAACGATGAAGGACCGTGAAAATGTTTTTCGATAGATTTCATTATTCTACATATACGCTACGACGCATATATTGATTGGTTCATTATTTTCATCCAATCAACAGTGACAAGCTGACTTCTTTGTTTCTTCCTTTCCTTATCTTTTCTCATATTTCGATTATTGGATTTATGCTAAATAGGGATAGAATCGACAAAAAAATCATTCGATATTTATAATTAATATATAGAATCCATTGACTCTCTTATCAATGGCTTTCATCGAAATACATGCTTTATCATCTGATGAAGAATCGTTTGATAGTTCGATGACATTGAATACCACTCGCTCATATTCAAATAATTCTACATGTCTTGATCAATATTCATTGAGTAATATCAAATACAATCCATTCAATATCAAGATGCTTTTGAAAGAACAACCAGAGAAATATGTACTTGTCGAAAATCACAAAGTCAACCATGTGAAGCCATCTCCATGAAGAATAAATCACTGATAATAAAATAAGGAATGAAGAAAACTTTCTACGGGTTTCACGGGTGCGGGGCGGGCCCGCCAGAAAATTGGCGGAGTGGACGGGGACCCGGACCGTGCTCCTGTACGGGGCGCGGGCGAGGCAGGGCGAAGGTTGAACGGGGTACGAGCGGGGCGGGGAACGTTTAGAAAAATTACTCACGGGGATCTGCGAGGCGGGTTGCCAAGCGCAGCGGGCCGGGACCCGCGGGGAGCCAAAAATCGATGCCCCGCCCACCTCTGGGGTGTATATCACAAAAGACGATCTTACGTAGGAATATGATGAAATATAGCAACGATTTCCTGCAACTCTGCAAAATTCACTAAAGGAACGCAGTAGGTTTTTATGATCCATAGGAAAAATGTCTACGGTCTGGATCTAGCCGCTTTCAATAGAAACCAAAACGGGGAAATAAAAAAAGAAGTATTTTCGAATGAGCTGTGGCAAGGATAGTGCTACAACTGCACAGCATTTGAATGGAAAATATGATTGGAAAAATCACGGAAAGAATTTAAATTCTATGAATTCGAGCAAGATTTGAATGAAATAAAACGAATTTTTTTGTTAGTGTGTGTCATGATCTGTATACATTGACGTGCCTAAAACTATGCAGGCATTTTGAAATCATCTATCTCATTCAATGACTATTTTGAGTGAGAATGTTACTCAAGTAGAGAATTCCGAGTAAATGTCTAATTAAATATCCCAGAAGGATGATTCCGACACTTGGATCCGATCGGATGCCTCTCTGATTCGATCATGTTTCCATCGGAGTTTCTCTCATCCGACGTAATCCCATGGGATTCCTGGTTGCAATTCCTGATTCGGATCCCTAGTGTTGGGTTTTATCGAATCCTACTATCGGAATCCGATTGGATTTCATCGTATAATTAGACAGGTCTCTACTATTGGGTTTAAATGCTGATTCGTACTCAAATAAGAAAATAGATTTCTCCCGTCGGATCCGTTACTGTTTCCACAACCGGGATTCCCATAGGATTTCATCGGATCGTAGGATCTGATCGATTCGTTATCGGATCCATTCACCTGGGATGATTTGTTTTAATCTAGAAGCCAAGTAAACTCGTATCTTTGCAGCGCACTCTACCAAATAACATTGTCGCTTGATGAGCTCGTAACTACACAGATTTTCATTCGTTTTCAGTGATTATGGTGTGTTTTCCAGTTAGTATCATGCAAGCGGTTTTTCTTTAATCCTCTGCCTAAATTGAACCAATCTCTTCTACCGAAACACGAGGGTATTGCTGTCTTACTATTGTTAATTCATATATTGGTTAGGCATTATTGTGTAGATAGGACTTTGATTAATAAAGTTAGAGAAAATCTAATAGAAAAACACGAATTCATCGTGCAGAATAATATTTATCAAATAAGCAGTGTCAAAACTCACACGTACCCTTTTCAAACGATGGATACTGGTTTTCTTGAGCATCATATACACCGTGTGATAATATAAAAACTTGTAAAATTCAGTAGAGAATGAAGTGAGTCTCACAAGCAAGTAGAGATGTTCAGGGCAAGCTTTTATCTTACCCTGTACTCTGCTAAGGAATTTTTCTTTACCCTTTGCCCTACTCTACCCTACGAGGTGCTTACCCTGTACCCTACCCTACCCTGCAAGATTTTTAGATTTGTTTACCCAATTCTACACTGTAAATTTTACATTATAATATCTTTATGTATTCTTATTTTTATTTTTCCTGACTCAGTAGAATCTACCAGCCACGCTTTAAGGTTCATCAAAATTACTCGTTTTTTCGCATCGTATGCAGTTTTTGATAATGTTTTGGACATATTTACAAATAACAATCGTTTTAACAAAGCATGAATTTAAATAAAATAATATAATAACTTGGGGCTAAGCTGGATGCTACCAAGCGGGTCCACAGGTTGCGGATAGTGGAACGGCCATTAGTATGATGGTTAGCTGCGAATAAGATCAAGAGATTGATCAAATAAACAGT
>OENT01001185.1:30428-53545 GCA_900239685.1 Rotaria macrura | reverse complement strand
ACCAATCCCGAATCCCAAATCTAAGCTGAAAAAAGTAATATAAACAATCCTGTGATCAAAATTTAGTAGAAATACACAGCTAGAAACTCAGTTCTAACCATACCCCAAATCCAGAAACCAAAACCAAATCCAAGTCCGAATCTCAGGGACTTGGTGACAAATCCCAAATCCATTCAAGATTTGTTGCACCCCTACAAGAGTGGAGGCAAACATTTTTGAATACTAGTTATAGAATATCGTAAGAGAAACGAACTTACCGTCGAACTCTTAAGCATATTGATCGACAATATGTATATGGTTCCGTTACGGTAGTAAATTAATAGAAAGAGTGAAAACATCGTTAATTAGTTATGGGCATCGAGAAATCAAATCTTGAACTCAGAACTCTATATATCTATGCTTGGAATGTCGAGTTCATCTTACGGAAGCCCAGAGACGCAAACATCTCAAGTAATACCTTCGAAAGACGTTCATATTGAAAATCATATCACAGATTTTAGACATCCTTGATTTTAACTCGAAGAGCCTAAATTCGACTTTTGTGATTAGTGTAAGTTTTGTTGAATTACTATTGAAAAATACTCGCTTAGACAACAACACTCGACTTAACTAGTTGAAGTTGTTGACCGACTGATCTTTCTAAATTTCATTGAACATCCAAAATCTTTCAATGATGAAAATCTGAATAATACTTTCATGCGTTTTTTCATAATCATGCATGTTCCTTTCAAGTTTCAATTAATATTTTGATGGGAGAATTCACCAAGTTCACATAAAAATAAGATTTTTACTTGGCTCAAATGAAATGAATTATAAACATTGATTGCTCGCTTAAGAAAACAATCGAATCATGATTTTGATTTTGATTTTTACGAGAATGATTGGCAAACATATATTGGTATTTTTACATTCCAAACTCAATTATATCATAACTTGCGACTTGGTCAATGGTTTGACAAGCAGAGGTCACTGTTTTCTGATTTCTTTAACTTTTTACTTGAAAATAAAATAGTCCAGCAGTCTAGCAGAATCTCTGCTGATGTTTCTCACAAGTTATGGTAATGAAAGACAAACCATATGAGTATCTATCGCTCATCTTCATCAATGCAAAATTTTCAAATAGTTCCTCTGTAACTTTTAACGATTTTCAGAATCCGAGTCTATAGTAATACATAATTAATCCGATTATTACAGCCTGCTACTAGGATATTTTAAATAAAAGCTCTGTGTCTGTAGAGGATCTTTGATTTGTAAGTCAAGCAATAATCTGTCATTTTAACTACTTGTAGATAATGTATGTAATCTTGATACAATTTTTAGTTATCAATGACTTTTATCATCTTCTACTTATGTTCGGCAAGTAACCACAAAAAAAACCATCTTTTCAATTCGTCGTTCTTTATTTTTTTCATCGATATATTTCACTGGCACCTATATTTAATTTTTGTCTCGTTCGTTACCATAGATTTGACACTTTATTTTCATTGAATGCTTGAGCATCCTACTCAGCAAGGATGTAAATCGAAAGAATATCCCAATCACTATTGGTGGATAGTCAGTTTTTTATTGGTAACTTGTTGAAATTGGAAATTATGTGATTCAATGTCTCATAGTACCTGATCACTAGCATGCAGTTCTTGAATTCCTTCAATAACACTGATTCTATTTCTACCGAGACCAAAGAAGATTGTATGAGTTACTACTACTAAGTATGTTCTTATTAGAATGAGTTATTTTTTAGTTCTGCTTCTTTACAGCCCTAAGCTCAATGCCAATGGGGTATGTAATGCTTTTCAACTATCAATAAATATCGTAAATATGGCAAGGCGATCAAGAAAAAAGCTTTTCTCCAAAGTTCTCCTTTTTTCTAAACACTGATAGAATGATCCGACTTATTCGATTATTATCTATGTTACTCCATGGTGTTGTATTCCAGTTTTTGCCATAGGTTTTCTTATTCGGTTTATTCTACTTCATGTAGATCGTACATGTTGCATCATTAGAAATGTTCAGATAATCGGAAGTCGTATATGACTGCAAGTATTCTTGTTACTTGTATGTTTTCTATGTGCACAGTGATTACACATTTCAGTGATACGACTCAGCCGGCAATCGATCATTGGTTATGGAATCTTTTCTTTTTCTACTTGATATTTACTTTTAGGATGCTTAGCTATATTTTTATCTTATAGTAAAGAAGATAAAATAGTTAATCGAGTTCCTTCATGACTTATCTCAATTCCTCTGACATGTCTAAACGATTCAACTAATTTTATTGATTTAGCTATTATAGATTTAACGGTATGCAATCAAACAATTCCATTCTATTATCAAACACTTACCGCAACTACCAATTACATATATCACAGCTCGTGTGTAGTTATGTTACACGCATCCTCTCGTTGTCCTTTTTAGAAGCCATTTATAATCATCAAAAAACAATGATTCATAAAGTAAATAAACTGATAAGAAAATGTTTCTAACTCTTATTCTAATCGTTTTCTCTTAATACAGTTATATGGTCATACTAGTGTACGTGTAAAGAAACTGCCTCTCTTCGTCGGCTGCACTTGTTGATTTATTATTAGTTATTTTACTTTATGTTTCGCTTTGATTTCTAACACAAGTGTTTCAATACATCTTAAAGAACATATAAATTTCAAGAGTTTCCTTTTGCGTATAAGTGCGAAAAGCAAATCAAATATTGTTTAAAATTTAATAAATATTATGATACCAATGGTATTTCTTGCACCAAATGTAAAGAATAACTATACACATTATGTTTCGACTGTTGTTCTTCAATGCTTTCATATGTTGTGAAAAGAATCAAATTTTATTGCTAAAAACTTCATGAACAGTATATTCATAAAATTATTTTTACATTGTAAATGATAAGGATGGACCTTTTATATAGTACGGTTACATTCAACACATGTTCAATTTTCAAAGAACACAAAATAGATACGAAAATATGATTTCTATGTTTTTATGATAGAATAAGATAAGGATCTGCGTGTAGGAATAGATAATTCTTTTGCGTTTTGTGATTGTGTATGATTACTGCGTGTTAATCATGCACAGAAGATGATAATATCACAAATTGACTGTTCTAATGTTGTTTTGTCGATATATACTCTATTTTACAATATCTGCAATAAAATTACTCGTGAAAGGTTTCATAGTCATATGCACGAAATTGATACCATCCTATAAAATTCTCTGAGTGATTATCAACCACCATCGCGGTATTCTGTGTTATCTTCGTGATTAAATACTTTGTATTATCATTTTTCATCTTATTCTCGACACTTAGATTTATCATGATAAAAATCAAGTACAATAAAATTCCAGTACAATACATGATGTACTACTCGTTTTGTCAAAAGATTTCATCAACACTAATAAAAGTATTGCCTATCCACAGTGATATCATCCAAGATTGACTAAGTAATAATATTGATAGTATCGTTCTATAGCATAAAGTCTATTGATGAAGATATTTTTATGTATGTTCATGTAGATTCTAATTGGAAGTAAACTTCTGTTGTTCGAATAAAAAAGTACACAACATCACTGTCATGTAAATAATCAATCAACACTTAAATTATGAATAAACAATCCTTCATAGGCACAGGCAAAGTTACGTCTTTTTGAAGTCGGGATCGAATCGGAATTGGCTTCATTCTTTTCAGGATCGTTTCAGAATCACCTATCTGAGAGTCCCTATATATTTTGTTCCATTTTGAGGAAATTGATTACAGTGTTACCTATTAACGTTATTTTTAAACTACTCATTTCGTGAAACAGGATATAAAAGAAGTATTGGAACTATTTGAAGTGATGTATAATTAAAGTTCAATTTAAATATAAATGACGTATTGCTTTATTGAAATGCTATACTGTAAAATAAACAATGATAACGAAATATGTCGCAATTCAAATTAAAAAACGTAGTTTTTAGGGGATTAGAAACAATGATTATATTGCGTTTCGTATCCTCATCCAGCACGCATTGCACTAGCAGCTTTTTTTTCCTATGAGTGCTTCCAATTCCAAAAATCTTTTTTCAAGCTGGAATCGAAATCTATTTTACTGTTTTGAGAATCGTATTGGAAATGTGAAAGGTGATATTTTAATGATAGGAATCGCTCATTCCGAATTAATGATCAATGAAATAATAGAGGTCTTTCGTTAGCCTTTCATTCTGTTTTATTTCCGACGGTAAATATTTGATTCAAATCAATGTTTTCGATCCTGTCTGTAAATAATGATGAAAGCGTTCGTAGAATTTTTTTTCGGCATTATTTTTTAGTCGAAATCGAAAATTTTGATTTTATGATGCTATCTACTGATCAAATCTCTTGTTTTTGCAAATTTATCGAACCTTGATTTATCTTTAAAAGTTTGGCAGTACAAAACTTTGTCGCCGACACCAACAATTTAATTTATTGATTCGATTAGAAAACTGAAAACCAATATCATCAGTTACCACTTATGTACAAGGTAATCCAATGCACTTTAATTTGTTTTTTGATAAAACTAAACATATTATCCGATACTATTTGATTCAATATCAGTGGAAACATGAGCATAAAAGTTTTATTAACTTACAGGTATTCATAAATCATTGTGAAGTGAAAACTAATGTAAAAGAAGTTGATGATATTTTTCAAATGATTTTGAACCAGTCTTTATTTTGATCCATAAAAAGAACCACTTTAATGTATAGCACAATGACTTTATTGTCGTAAATGACGTCATATATTTTTTCAAGTATGTTTGCTGGCTTTTCTATGGATTGATAAGAAAAAGCGATCATACCTTAACTTTTCAATGGATACATGACACAGTATTGCCCACAGTAAGAGAAATTTCAAATGGAAAAATCAGAAATAAAATTTTGTTTCTTTATTTTGACACATACATTGCTTCAAGATCAAAGGCCAACAATGAGCGACATCGCTTGGGACTTGTTTTATGAATGGATAGTACACGAAACGAGTCATTCAATAAATAAATATATAGCATTAAGTTTTATCAACTTTCGGCTGTATCGGGTATAAGTCTGAAAATCGGAGAACAGAAATGAAACGAATTATATTATGAATATTTCGAAGTTATGTCAAATCAATATTGACTATTACAAAAAATCTGGTTTCTATGAAAATATAATACATTTTAAAGTCATCAGATTTGATAGAAATTCTAAAATGTCATATGTAATTCATTTTTATTTACTTTCTTTACTCAAATAACATTTATTTCGCAATTCACGTCTTTTTTTAATTCATTTTTTTCTCGAGAAGAGACCTAAGCAGCACATGAATCGCTTCATTTTCACATTAATCAAAGCAATAATAAACGAATCGATGTTCTATGATTGGATCACTTTCAGTATGTAAATTAAGTCCTCTATTTTTTCCTCGTTCTGGGCTTGCCAAATAAATTTACTCTCATTCTATTTTCTATGTCAGAGTGCGTGTGTTGTCGAGTCACCGGTAAGTGCTCGACAGTAAGGTTTTTTTTCATTCCTGTTTTTAATAAATACAGGTAAGCAGAAAGAAAAAAAATCTCCAGTGAATGATGGTTTGAGTCGAATATCTTCTGCAACAAAAAATGTCAGTTTCAATTGGACTTTAAAATCAACCATCAGTTAGATCAATTTTCTGTTCGAGCTGTACAAGTTGAAATTAATGATTTTGTATCTTTTTTCTTGAGGGGTAGGGAGAGAGAGAGATAGAACCCCAAAGGAAATTCATTTTCTTTTCTTTCTTTTGCCAATCGTTGTCGTGAAAGACGCTAGAGCCGACACAACACAAACGCCTGCGAAGAGCGATAGCGATTCCATTCAAGAAGAAAAAAGAATGCTACATGAGTCATTTTCATCATACTAAAGCGGAAATATGAATAATATCGTTGTCAATTTAATGCAAAATATATGGTCGATACTATTTCTAGATATCGGATCCATCAGATGGCAGAAGATTTTCGCGATTGTTTTTTAGTAAGTATCAAGCAATCATTGTTCGATTAATTATAGAGTTTATTGTAGGGCGACAAAGGTTATGATGCCTTAAAAAACTTGATGAATGGTACTAAATGTTTTAGTATGGATCTTGCAAAGTGTTTGCAAGAAAGGTAAAAGAAAACCAAATCCTCGCTTCTGTTTTAATCTAAATATTCATGATCTTATTTTAGAAGTGATGCTGAAATACTTTACGCCCGAAGTCTTCGAAAATCTAGTGACACATTACTAAAGCTTGCCGGACGAACTAAAGGGTACGTAATATTGAACGAACAAAATATAGTTTCTTAATAAAGGCATAGGATTTATTTCTATAGAACGCTTTCACAAGCATGTTTAATACTTGCTACAGAGACAAATCGAGAAGCTGAGGCACACACTACTTTTTCTACTGTATTAATCAATGATATTTGTATGCCGATAAAAAATTTAGCTGAAGCACAACATAAAGAAAGAAAATCGGTAAGCTAAGAAAGAATGACTTTCGTTATTTTTACTTTTGATTTCACTTGATATTTTAAGATTGAAGAAACATTGAATGGAAAATTCAAAAAATGGAGAGAAGCAAAAGATATGGATGACAAAGTAATGAAAGAGAGATTAGCTGAACTTTTTTTCTTTATCATTTACTTTAGTATCGTACTCGTCAATTCGAGAAATCTCAAGAAATCGAAGCATTATATGTTAAAATATCTAGAATATCAGAAACAACAGGAAGAATGGGTAGAGATAATGCTAAGGTGAGATAAATAATTTAAATACTAAAACGAATCTTATCCTGTATAGGAGACTAACACATCAACACCGTTGGTCATGAGCTGCGTTTCACCAGCAGGACGTCACAGCAGTACTTCCGAAAAGGTGAAATTGAATAAGAAAAAACTAATACTTGAATCACATGCTCTGCTAATCAATAATCTTGCTTCTGTACAACGAAACTTATATGAGTCATTTTTGGCGTTCGAGTTCTTTTTTGATTAACTCTCACGATATTAATTACATATTTTGCACTTAAAAAATATGGCAACAGTAGATGCTAACAAGTTACATGATGACTAACATATTTTCATTTGATGTATTCGATGATTTATTCTTTTGAGAAAGATAACGCATTAGAATCGATTGCGTTTAATGTTCGTATTTTATTTTTCATGTTAGTCAACTTGGAATCCTGATGCCAAAAATCAGGCGAGTGAAAAATTTTCAATTCTTTTCCGACTAATATAATAATTGCCTGAGGCCAATTTTCATTTAACTAACTAACATTCAAACTAATCGAAATATTCAGAATTTTCATGTCTATTTATCAAACTAATTGTTTATTTCTACGCGAATAGATGGAAAATTTAATTCAAAAAGCAGAGAAATCTTTGGACGTAATAGACAGAGACTATTACAATGCAACAAAACATGTTGAATTAACGCGGCAGTTATGTGCCTCTGAGTTGTGTCGGGTAATTATTGAAAAGAAACGAGATTTGTTTTAAACATCATTAACTATCTCTTTGCTTTTTAGAATTGTGATCAAATGCAAGACTTGGAATTAGCTAGAATAACCGAAATGGCAAATTTTATGAAAACTTATTATAAGGCAATCCAAGAACTAAGCGGAACTATGTACCAGGTATGTTCATTCATAGAAATGTTTCATGGCTTCAAGATCTATACGGTTACGTTAGATTGGTTTCAAAATCTCTGATTGTACGATTCAGTGTCAGATTCTTATTTTCTCTCAAGTTATTTTCATGCTAGCCTGAAAACAGAAACGAATGTCTCTGTTAAGGGGAAACAATTGCTCTCTTGATGTCATATGATTTCAGATGGTTCCTCGGACATACTAGAGCATTCGACTTTCTACAGATCGTTGACAGGAACTTTGCCTAGCTTGTTACATTAGTATAACTAGATAATATTTATAACACTAAATGAACTTCATCGAAAAGAAAACAATTTCAAAGCAACTTAACTTGGTAATTCTAATCCTGAGATACTAACGACCACTGCCCTTAAAAGACTCATTTTCGTCTCATTTCTGCTTTATCTCTATGTGATTTCTATTGTGATATTCCTGAAGGATGGAGTTAGTATTTTGGTTGAGTGAATCATTGAACCAGAGCCAATCGTTTCAAAACATTGTCGTTCAATCCAATAACCATGTAACTGCGCCAGATAAGGATAGATACAAGATAGTGAAACACGGGAAAATTATTAGAACTTACTCATATTTGTTGAAACCAAAAATCTTTCTTAATAAGCTTACAACTGAAATCTTAATTTCTAATAATTGTCAATGATTTTCTTCATTATTAAGTATTTTCGATGATTCCTGTCGATCTACGTGGAACAGATAATAGGTATTTTTCGTGAAAGATATCAACACAAATCGCAGAAATCATTAGAAATTAAAGATATCGAAAACTTAGTTTATTTATCTTTTCTTGAAGACTTAGAAAACTATTAACCAAAACTATTCTAGACCTATTGTACACAAATCATGTTCAAACCTGTTCATTGGATGACCTCTATTCGAATTGTTTGATACACGTTATTGTTGCAAGCATTTGATGATTTCCGGCTCTAATCGTTTGAAAACATGTTGTTCCATTCTTGAGCTGGATAAAGTTTTTCGAGACTGCTCTCATAAAAAAATTATATAATTTTTTTGCGAATTTTTGGCATATTGATGTGTCTTGAGAAAAATATGTTTCATTTCAGAAATTTACCGTAATCCTTCCTAAAACTAAGGAATGAATTTTAAAAGCTCAGTTCAAATGAATGTATCGTCAATGTTTGAACTATCACTATCTAGTGCAAAGAAATTCTTTCAGTTTTGGAAACCATCTGCATAGGTATGTCCGATAAAGAAACTATGTTATGAGGTCCAATTTTAGTAGCACCAAAATTTTTTTAATTGATAACTTTGATAAAATTGGCTTTTTTACAGAGAATTTGAACGACTCATGGTCCATGAGTCATGAACCCTTCGTCGAAAAATAACTTTTGATTGAAATAACTTTTTCACTGTGAGAAATCCGGAGAAAGATCAGCTCTAGAAAAATTCATTCGTCATCATTCTAAGCTATACATATTGTAATGCATGATCATAAATGAATTTTTGTGTAGCGTTGAACGGTGTTCTTTAGTCGAGAATCCATAACCTATCCGTGGAGAGTCCTCGAAAAAATATTAAATCTTCTGGGGATTTCTTGAGAAATCCCTGGGGGTGGATGAAGGAATACAGTTATACATTCATCGATATTTTTTTGCATCTCTCAAAGTATACAAGAAAATCATGTTTCACAGAAATAATTCTTTATATTGAAAACGAATCGTTTGTAAGTGCTACATACAAGGGAGAAAAGCGAGACTTCGTACTTCGAGCTATTTCAGAAGTACGATGGAAGCACAACGCGTGTGCAAAGAAGTATGATCGAATGACAGCGGAGTACGAAGGAAGTACAAGAGAAGTACGTAAATTATGAAAGTGCGGAAATACGGAAGTATCGCTTTTCCCCCTTGGATACATATCACTGGAACTTCTACCTGACTTCACTCAATGACAACTCATCGTTGGAATCTAAGATAACATTCGATCGATGAAATCCGTCGGCTGAGACGAGGTCGTTGAACGAATCAGATAGAAAAGTCTTACAGAAAGATGATAAATTTCTTCGGAAAAATGAATTTCGACTCATAATAGATGTACAACAAAATTATTGTAAAAATTTTTAAAAAAAGAGGATTTCAGGGGAGACTTTAAGGAATTTCTTCCAAAATCTCTAAACTCACCATGAAAAGTTTGCTAATTTTCTGAGGACTCACAGATTTTCTGAGAAAGTTGGTAAGTGAGAAAAAGAAGTCGTTATATTCCATTAGGCACCGCCAAGCATGCTCACAAGTATCTTAAACAATCACTCCATTAATAATCCCTAGGGACTTCCCGCAAACTCTCTTATGAATCCCTAAGGATACCCTGTCGTGTGTAACTGTCAATTTTTCTGGAGAACTCTCTGGGGATTTGTTAAGGGATTCTTGACTCCGGTTGCTTACTATCGGATTTGAGGAGGATGTAACAAATGGGTTCTCTTTTAGAGAATTTGCTAAGATTTGTTGATTGGCGTGACTAGGAACATCCCATAGTATGAAGTTTATTTCTATTCACTATGCATCAGCATGCATGATCCTATATTGACTGATGTCTACATTTTCTTTCAAAATGACAAAAACGATTCGACCGAAAATCCTTCAAGGATAGCGCAGAGTCGGTTTTTCTGAATCCTGTATCGTATTTCTTTTTAGAGTTTCGGATGGAAATTTTATTGAGATTTTTCAAAGAATTATATCAGTTAGTCATTAGAAGATAATGAAATCATCTATAGTTGATAAAATCTCAAGTCAGACCGTGTAATGCTATTCTTAATTCACAAAAGCAGATCTTAGTATATCAAGCAAAGGGAGACCTTTTTCAGTTTATCTTCAAATAAGATTCTGTACAGCACCACACAGCTTGAAATGCCAAGTTTCACATGGTCTTGCGACTCTGAGTGCTTGGTTTAAAATGTTTAAGAGTGGATTTCTGCAAACATGGTTTTAGTTTAGATTGGTCTCTGTCAAATCATAATTTAACTGAAAATCACATTATTGACGAAAGTTTCTGAAGCCAACTTAAATAGTTAGACGGTTAAAACTTTTATCGGAGAGATTTCTTCTCAGTGATAATTACATTCCCCTAGCCTGATTCGGCGTCGAGATACGCATTTTCAACTATAGTGAAAACGTGGCAATTTTTCAGGTATTAATTAGTTAAAGTGGGTTTATCCATCAAGTTTCCGTCCGTTGGAGAAGAATTTCTAACGATCAATACTTTAATTTAAGATGACCTTACGCTAAGAATTTCAAGTAAAATGAGTATATTAACAAAGATGTATTCATACCACAAGTAATCAACTGAAATGCTATTTTTTGTCGAGGAGACTCTTAGAAATACATAGATGAATATCTTAAAGATGAAAGACTTTTCTTAAAATCAGCTCCTAAAGAAAAATAAACAAAAGATTTGCTCATACTATATATGTAAAATTCAATCGAAACCACAATCATCGTGTTAGCAGTTTCTCTGGCAAGTCGATCATGATATATTTTGAATATTTTTCGAGTAGTTCTTTGATAAAATGGTGAATGCTAATGTTAAATTGTAATTAATTGTTGATAAAGAACAACAGATTCTGGGTTTAGTTTTGATTTATTACTCTCTTCATTGTAAAATCAGTCCAAACCATATTAGAAGTTGATAATTTTGACCTTCGGTTATCGAATATCAAATGCCTATCACATTCATAAACATAAATGTATATCAGTAATGATTTCACCTGATTTAAAATTGATTTCAGAAATTAAAATCAGTTTTTCTCACTTGATCATCATGCAAAACTTTCTGTCTACGTATTCTTCAGTTGTATGAATCGATTTCGCTGTAATGTAACCATGCAATAACTATATTGAATAAGTACTATTCAATAAGTATTATTGACTACTTCAACATAACTGAGATAGAAACTCATTCTTTTATTAACAGTTCAATCAAAGGCTTCCGAGTTCTGAATGTCGTATAATTTTTTCTTACATTTTTCATACAGCAATACATGAAGTTATTGATGTTTCTTCTATTGAATACTCTATTAAATTTGATTTGTTCGAAGATTTCTGCAGGCCTAAATTCTATTCAAATCTCACCAGAAGACGATATTATAACTACAACTCGATCAAATCCACAGGCAAATGTTACTGAAATATTACTTTATGATATATATGTATGTTTTAAATAACACAACTAACGTGTAGTGAAGAATTCTTTTATTTGAACTCGATATTTTTAGGCTGAATCTGAAACGACCATGGCTGAACACAGACGAATATTAAGTCTCATGAAATGGATCCAAATGTTAAAAAATGATATCGCAAGCCAACATATATCGAATAATGGTTCGTACGAATGACTTCTTTTTAATTATTTACATGAATTATTTCTATGAGAAAACTTCTTACATATAGAAACAGAGTGAAAACACCAATGTCGTATTTTTATTATAGCAAATCTGCCCTCCCTACTATGGGCTCCTTCTCATAAATCAGATGAGGATATATCACCAGATGACGATCGAGATTCGTCAAGTGATGGAGCTATGTGTTCTACAAAATTTCATATGAAAACAGGTACCACCTATATATTGTCTTTGTCGGTATTATCGAAAGTGTATATTTTTTTGAATCCTTATTCTTCTAAACTTTCAATCGTCTATTTGAATGCATTTCATGTTTGTAGTTGGTACTACTTCTTATCATGATGATTTATCATCTTCATCCAACGATGATGATGATGGGGGTATGCGTCATGGAAAAAATAGACAAAAAAGAGAAACGAAAAATACACAAGGTACTTGATTGCACCTTGCTCTGATTTATTTTTGTGCACGCATATTACTTAGCTTGCTAGAACTCATGTAAGATTTTCAGTTAATTAATTGGATTCCTTTTTTTTTTCAAGGACATTCAAGTGGATTATCCATTGACCAACTAAGTGTAAGATCTATTTTGATTTTGTCTCTCGTTTTCCTTTCAAGCTTTCTTTTCACATGAAAGGTTCGGTTTTTTCGACATCTATATGAAGCTAGTCTCTTTAAAATCGGATCTGTGTACAATCATCTGAAAAGATTACCCGAATTACATTATGAATATAAGGACCATTTTGCGACGACCTATAACGATAAAGTTTGTGAAATTTGAAATTTCATGTCATTGATCTTGGTTCACGGTGAATATTTAGGGACATCCAACAACATATCTACACATTCCACTGTTTTCAACAACACAGACACCACCATCAGCTCCACCAATAGCAAAACTTATGATCAGTGCAATGCCAATAATTACTCCTTCACCTAGACAATCAACAAGATTTGTAAATCAGGTACAAAGACAACCACCAGACATTGGCTGGATTGTTGATGATGACTCCACCAAACATACAGCATCAGGTAAACAGTAAAAAAGAATCACATGAACGCATTTATCATTGTTTGGAATATAAAATTTGATCAAAACTATTAAACTGTTCTATGTATGTCTTCGTATAGTTGCATTCCCAAGAATAATAATAGCTATCTTATGGCTGTTAAATAAGATGTGCTCTTGATTTCATCATATTAATTGAAAGACAAACATGATCAAATGATTCTATTCCCACATTTCGTTATCCTAGTTTTTAAAGTATAATATCAAAGAAATGTTCAATCATAGGAATGCACACAAAAACACTTGTTGCCAAGAACACTTCGTGACAACTCTTTCTTTACAGATGATGTCATACGACGAGACTAGTGTCAAGCAGAGATTTTCACAAGCGTAGATAGAACACCAAAGATCAGGCATGAATAACGTTTCAATATGACAAACAATTTAAACACAGACAGAAATATATTGCTTGTTCGTGATTAGTACAAAACAGTTAGATCATATTTCATATTTTTATTGCATAAGCATCTATGCTTAGAGTTTGACATTAATCTGACCGATTTTGTACATCATATAAATCATTTCCCTCATGTTTTCTTGTTAAAAAATGTTTTACAGCTAAAATACTCATGTATATCTTTCCTAAGCTTTTAATCCTGCATTCTTCGTACTCTCAAGTATTAAGATAGAAATAAGTACACATGCATAAGTAGATAATCAGCAGCAGCAGAAGTTAGTCATACGATCTTAGCAAATAGACCATCGTTGTAAGATAATGCTAACTTTCATCGATTAAACCTAAGAAATAACGTATCTTCGAACTAACAAAGGAAACATCAAGAAAAGTCATTGATAATAAATAAATTTTATGACAACAATTTCTTGTAACTACTCCATTTTTTCCTATAGCGAATAAAATTGTCTCACGACAAGTTTTACGATCCAATAATGTTTCTTGTAAGCTATTTCAATATTTATACAAAGTTCATCTTCTATCCACTAACAATTAAGACTTCATCTAATTCAAATCATGTATATAATCATATATATATAGGCTTCCTTTATCGTGTTCTATATTTTATTTAACCTTATTTCTCTAATTCAGTTGAAAAACGTTCTTTGTGACAACAAATCATAACTGCAAAACATTAAAAGTTTCAATCTACATGCATATAATTAATTTATCTATTAATATCATAGCCTATGCTTATCTTCTTTTGTCTACTGAAAAAAAGTCCATATTCTTGCATACAGTGTAAGTTAAAATTGAAAACATGATCAGATCTTTTTAATCTGCATGTTCACTGCTTTGAACATACATAGCTATGCAAATCAGCATCGACTAAATTGAAATATTAAAATAATCACGTTTGCTTTTTCACATAGATTCTCAAGCATCTACAGGTAGAACTGCTTATCCGACACTTACTTCTCAAGCAACCGAAGTCATTGCAAGAAAACGGAGTGAACATGTTCGAGCATTATTCCCTTACCAAGCTGAAAGAAGCGATGAATTAACGTTTAAACAAGGTTTGAATCATTTCTAAATATTCTATTTTATTTATTACCATCAAGAATAATTTTAAGGGGACATTATTTTATTGCTTGATCGTCGACCAGACCAATGGTACAATGGAAATTTAAAGGGAAAAACTGGTTTATTTCCTGGAAATTTTGTCGAAGATGTGTAATTCGCATCTTCTGAAATTTTTCGTTGAATCTTATACAGTGAAAACAACAAGAATGGAAGGATTCTGTATTTCACACACTTTGTAAAACTATGCATCGAATCAATGGCCATTGAAGTAAAATTAAATTAAATGAATGAAGAATTCAATCGATGTGTTAATGATGTGTTCTCACGTTTTTGTGTATCTACTGCTCTTAATGTCTATGTCTTTTAAAAGTATACATATATATTTTTGTATTTGTGTTCTACATCAACTTTTAATATTTAATGAACATAATGGGAATAAAGATCTTGCTAATCGTTTTGAATCTGAATCAGCAATTTCAGTTGACAATGCCTATTAGATTGCATGATTACTGAAGCATTCGCTCGCAGTGCAGTGTGAAGTATGGTAAATGAGAACATTAGAATGCATTTAAGATGTTGATCTGATCAGTAATTAACTCTTTATTCAAAGATTTCATATTTGTCACTCTAAACTATAACATGACCTGAATTATGTTAATGACTTTAAACGAGTGTATCGTCGAATCAAAGATCTGTCAAGAAACACACATTTTATCTCGATACTTAGCGATGGTTTGCAAAATTTTGATCACTTGAGATAAACAGAGAGTAGAGTAGAATAAACAACACCGAAAATTTCTAGTTTTATTGCTAAGTTTTCATAACATACTCGTAACGAAGAAGAAAAAAGCTTGCTAATGCAGCCCCTTTGGGCTGAAATGTGCAACTCACATAATCCTTTCGTAAAATATTTTGAGCGCTTTGAGAGTCTGTAATGGAGAGGATATCTCTAACGGAGAGTGAAGGAGGGAATGGGGGAGCCGTAATAACTTCACTTTAAAACTTTCATTCACAATTTTCTTTGAAAATATATGTGAGTTCCACAAAACGGGAAATGTATTTCTATATACCTTATACTCTTTTAGTCACCCATGTGTTGTTTTCCTGATCACTCATGTAATGAATTGCTGAGTATAAATGATAGTGAGAAAAAATTTTTAATAGAATCGTTCTGATCCTGAAATAGAATTTATACAATATTGACAAATAACTAGATGAATTAAATGCTCAAACAAAGAATTTCTTGGTCGAAATCATTATTATATTCAATAAGAAATTCAATTATGTAACGTAAGTTTTATATATTACCAACGTATACGAAACACTAACATCTCGAAAATGAAGTAATTATCCATACTATTTCTTATTAATCAATAAAAATACTTCTTTATAATTGACTTTTACAATTTAATGACATTTCATTCATCAAGTGATAAGAATTCCAGATTCAACACTTGACTTTATCTCTCAATAAATGTGTCGATCTCTCATAGTTTACTAGCAAATATGCAATTAAATCTTTGTACACACCAAATAAAATATTATTGCAAAAAGAAAATTTCTTTATTAAAGATGAACAAAAAATATTTATCACTCCTATAAAATGACTCTCTCGTTTTCATGATTAATTATACAGATAAAAAGATAAATATGAATGTCAGTAAAATAGATGAAAAGGAATGATTAGCTATTGTCATGGAATTTTTTAATACACAAGTGTTTGTTACTGAGAGTGTATTAGTACACGGTGTTACTTGTCGACATTTGAGATCACATGATGCACAAGTGTCATTTATATTAATTTCATAGTCTATGCAGCCATATCCACCACAACAATTACATTTACAATTGTTTTTTCCGTTTGGTTGACTTAAACATACACCATTGAGTTGATTCACATAACTCAATGAACAAATTGTTGAATATCGACCTAAACATGCTTGAGTGCAAGCAGGTGAAGAACACTCGGATGCTGAAGCTACGCCCACCAATGTATTCGATGAACAAGTAAAACCTGATTGACATAATGAACATGAGCATAGATTACCTAGCCAAGGAGCTATAGTAGAACTTGTCGTTGTTGTTGTCACAGGACCGATACATCTTCCTTGTGTTTGTCCATTCTGATTTGATATACACTGTATCGGATATTGACCATTACATCCTATACTACATGCACTTACATCGCATATGTATGCAGTGCTATAACCAACGAACGTTGGTATACATAAAGGAGAGCCTGTATTACAACAGTCACATGCACAGTTATATAAATTATTCACAGGTGACGAGCACTGTGCAAGAACTTGTCCGTATGGATAATTTGCTGCACATTGTGGAAATGTACAGCGGCATTGTGCCAAGCATATTTCCACTGAACAATTTTGAACATTGACAGTGCCTACTGTAATAGGCTGACAGTATTGGCCAAGACAACAGGAACATGAACATCTATTTTGAGCTTGAACAACTGTGACAAACAAAAAGATTAAAAAGGCATACATTTGATCTATTCCTCTTTGATTAGAGAGTGATTTACTGATGATTCGTTTCAAATAAAAAAGAGTACAAAGAAAGAAGAAAAGAGAAGTGATATTTACATAGAAAGAAGAGAAAGAATAAATTATATTGAATTCAAGGTGATTTTATACTATCCATTTTTTACGTGACAAATATACGATAAAATCATTGATATAAAAAAAAGTATACTATTAACAAAATATCATCGTTTATCTATTCTGTGGTTTGCAACCTATTCTATGACATTGATTCAACTTATTATATGATCGTAAATTTTTTCTTCTAAACAAATCTCTCGATCAGATTTATTTCCATTATTATTCACCAAAAGATACTGTTTAATGTACATATAAGTTTGAGAAAATGACTGTCAACACAATCTATATTAATTCTCTATTTTTCTGAATGAATCATAAGTAACATTTTCATATTATCACTTTGCCAATAAACAATGTGATTATTTTATTTTCATACTTGCATCATTCGAAATCATAAATTCGTTGTGATGAAAAACTGAAGTGTTAAGTTTTATTAACACAATATATGATCTCTCGACACTTGAATTATCACTTATAGAAGTGCATAAAAATGGAAGATAATTATACCATACAGAGAACATTCAACTCCGTATGAAACTATGTTAAGGTTTTTCATATATAATTCTGTTATATGGTACGCCTACAAATCATTAAAAAATCAAAATCTTCGAAATTAGACTTTGAATAGTATACTACGCTATAGAATAGATGGTGTGCATTGTCAATATATTGATTATACGATTGAACTTGTTCGTATGATCTTGAGTCTGATTCTGTTCATAAAAATTCCATCGTGATTAATTGACCTTGTTTCAAGCTTCAGAAGAATGTTCTAGTACAAAGTTGATAAAAATAGAAATGAGGAATTTGTATTTTCAAAACAGCAATTCTACACTTCAATTAACACATTTGATTGAGACTAAAAAGTTGGAACTCAATCTAATTCGAACATTTTTAACGAGAAAAAAGGCAAAAATCGGATTCTGATGTTGGTTGACACTTGAAATTTCATCGGTATATTCATGAAGAAAAAACGAATCAATTTTGATTAGTCAGTTGAATGGCACAAAGCTATGAAGATATTTTCTGATAACATTACTCATTATAGCTAGACTATGGTTCATAGCTACGTTAATAATTGATAAAAAATCAGAGAAATTTCTTGTATTCTATTTATCGTATGGATCTGTTTTAAATTGCTATTCAAATTTGTTTTTCTTTTCTTCTTATTTTATTCATATGATCTTAATTATAATATCTCAAAAACGAAAATATCAAGGATTAACTATGACTTGTTGCTAATCGATGTCAGCAAGAAAAAAACTATCATTCGAGTTGAAATCAACATCTATAAATTCTACAACAATGTCACGAGATCTATCAAGATGAGTTCATTCGAATAAATTCGATTTCTTTACTTTTCATTCATTTCCATGCTACGCGTCTAAAGTTCCTTTTCTGTGTATTCTTACTGTTATGAAATAAATTATTTAATATCATCAATATTTATTAGAACTCATCATAAACAAAGCAATAATACAAAGAAGCATACGTTAATACAAAACAACATCAACAAAAATATATCCATTGAATAAATATGATAATTATTTTCATTGTTAACTACTTTGTGTATTGATTCCTTCATCTAAAAATAAACCGATATTAATTTATATTAAATTTGAGAAATAAAGCTAGCTAGTTCGACTTAATGTTTTCAAATAGAACCATGTCATGATTTTCAATGTTCGAAATGAATGATGAATATTTTCCAAATCAATGCCAACAATGGCATTTCATCGGCAGTAGAAAATCAGTCTTCTAATAACTAGTTCATGCTAATTCTATATTTAAGGCAATACATCTTCTTATTTATTGGATAATTATTCATCGGATGGATAGATTTCTGTTCTATGCATAATTCTCAAGTGGCTCTTATTCCTATTCATTGTAAAATTTTTCTAAATAAAATTTGTGATACAATAACTAGTTAGTTTATGTTTCAGTTCTATTTAGAAAGCACTCTTACTAAGTAAGAACCTTTGTGTTTCATCGTACACAATTCAAACGTGTTCATAGTAGGCGTCGATATTTATTAATACGTATCTGACATTGTATCATGTAGTATTGTGATGGTAGAACGAACGCTATGAACGTAAGAATACACGGTATATAAGAAATGAAATATCCAACAAGGTATAACTATGAATCACAAGATGATTTCATACAACCTGAGACGAATGATATAATTAAACGAAGTATTGCAAGAATGACTAGTACTATGGGCACAAAAAGAAATGTTTATGCTGTCGATATTGTTCACTCAGAACTTTTGTACGACTTTGCTTTTTTCGTACATTTGCTCTTCGCCCAGCAGTTGTTAACATGATAATTGCAGTTGATAGTAAATTTGTAATGAAGGGCACAACTACATGAAATATATTGATGATGGAGTTATAGATTCGGAAACCAATTGAATAAATAATAACACACCAAATTCGAATGTTGTCGATATCATTATCATCAATATTACTATCATCAATTAAACGTCGATGAAAAGGATCCTGTACTGCTGTACCAGCTATCACAAATAGGAGTATTCAAATGACATATTTACCCAATATTACACTTTTATTTTGATTGAAATTAGTTCCCTTCAATGTAACAGCAGCTTTTTCTATAGCTACACATGCACTTAACTAATGATCCCTATTCAGACAGATTCATAGTAAAAAATCAAGGGACATACATTGAAAATTAAGAAACGATCGATTTCTAATGTTTGTCATTTGAGCAATAGTCAGTGTCCGAATTTGAAATTAAAAATAATTATTGTTATTAAAGTAATGATTGATGAAGCTAGTAAATACTTGCCAGAACTAGTTTTTCTTACAATGACGTTACTAAATGTAATCATAGATAGAATACCATTGGCAACGCCTGCTACTGTCATAGTTACGGTCAATGCTACACTTATTTTCACAATAGGCAATTATTGTTTCATACTCATAAATGGTCCAATATGATAGCCTAAAATAGCATCGAGTGAAAGATTAAATTTTTCTGAATTGAATTGACATTGAGCTCCGTTAGTACAAGAATGACAACTACAAACTGTTGCTTTCGGACAATATTTACTATCCTGTAGGCATCGTTCTCCATGTTCACAATTGTCCTGATCAGAACAGTCATGTGACAACATATGATTAAATTCAAAACAATTTGCATGATGTTCTTTACCATAATTTGTACATAAACAAATATGAACTTCATCGTAGAAGCATAATAATTTTGGTGAGAAATATTTGCATGGTAAATGGTAATATTAAATACGTCGAACAAGATGATATTGAACTATTGTTTCATTGAGAAGTTCTTTTATGTTTAAACAACGATCAGATAAGTTCAGTGTTTTTGTAATAGTTATTGAGTGATTGCTTACTTTTTCAGCACTAATTAAATAATAGTCATACTTGACGAGTTCAACAAATGCAATATGAAACAATCGTGACCAATAAACAGCAAATGAATTTCTATAGATAGGTATTGTTTTAAACGTAGCTCCTTTATCAGGTGTGGCATTATTCCTTACTTGAATAAAATGAATTAGCATCGCTTGTGGAAGAATCATATTTTTGTCGAATGATAGAATCCTTTTATTAGCAAGCATTTCACATTGATCTCCATACTAATCTTTTCGACTGATACATTCAAATTTCTTATTCGCTACAACATAGGGTTCAAGAGGTATACATTGACCATCATTATGGTTCATTATTGTATTTTGCTTCGCTTGACATGCATGACTGGAAGGAAGACATTTAGAACCCCACTTATCAAAAGGACAGACACAAATCGATCGATTATTTGTTGATAAACCGATGCATAGTGAACCAGGTGCACACGTACATATAAATGGAATTGTACAATATCGACCTGACAATCCACGGTCACATTCGCAAAACTTTTCATCTTTTGAATCTTTGACATCTATTATACATCGACCATGAACGCATTGATGATCTGAACAACGACTTATAGCGTCATTAGTATTATATGGAATATGTATTTGAATCACAGTGCGATATACAGGCAGAAATGCAAAAGTGAGCGATGATAAAACACTTCCTTGGTATTTCAATGAAGTCTTTCCATAGAAATCAATGTGAATAAAATAATTTCTACTGTCATTTTTAGGTCTTGTCGAATAAAGTAAGTAAATATTGAAATTAGTTTGACAGTGTTGCATTGGTAAATAAGTAAGTTGCTTATATGAATGGATAGTTCGTTGATAACTATCATCCATGAGTTGAATAACGACAGCAAATGGAATTCGTTTTGACATGGGCAATGATTGAAATTTGATCGTAAGAGAAACTCGTTGATTTTGATATTGGCACATGTCACCATAAGAAGTCAGTGGACAAAGGCAAGGGGTTTTAGTAGAATTTTTTTCTTTATCAAATCGCACACGTAAACGGAGGCCACGATGACAACTATACGACTGTTGACTAGTCATGCGAACAAACGATACATTCTGAGACATGTTAGCGTGCACAGTATTCGTTTTATTTTCAATCGAACTTTGAATTATATCCAATGTAAAATGTACAATCTTTGGTTATTTTTAAATCATCATTCAATTTGCAAAAATACTTTTCGACATCAATTTGAAACGATGCAAATTCATTGGCACAAACGCTTCTCCATGGCGTCAGCGAATACCAATTATTACTACAGCATTGTTCATCATCACCATATGCAGCGTTCGAAACGATCACAGACGTACATGAAAGCAATCCAATATTGTTCGCTATTATTCCTACAATAGAAGCTGTTAGACTTCGGCAAGTAAGTATTGATACGGCAACATTTTGGTTTATCTGTAGCGCCAAGACAATCGAGTATTCCATTGTTGGCTTTCTCCAAGGTTAGATACATTAGTTGATTTGTCACAGGTGAGATGCATACATGATGATGTGGTTGACAGTGTAATAATGATGATGAAACAAAATCGACCTCATCGGATCCATCAAAGCAATTCCAGAAACCATTACAACGTGTGTAGATATTACTGCATGGCCAATAATCACACTCTGTTTCGTCGGTTTCATTTATTTCATTGATGGTTACGGGTAACAATGCAATAAAACCATCACAAATCGTTCCAAAAGAAATATGTTTTCTTGCATAATGAAGTTCTGGATCTTCATCATCACATAAATAATCATCATTATAGGTACAATCACAAAAACCATCTCCAACTCGATTATAAGGAATATACTTATTTTTAGTTGTAATTTGAAAAATTTTTTGTCTTTGTAATGAATTCGTTTGAATAAGTAGATCAGGATTTTCATCATCATTAAAATCACAATCATGAGAACCATCATGAATACGATATTTTGAAATACATTTTGATGAATTAAGACATTGATACATAGTTGACTTATTGCAAAATGTTATATCATGTCTAACTATTGTATTACATCTGTAAAGTTGATAATAATATAACTTACTGAAAACATTTAACCATGATGTTGAATTTATTAATTGGTATGTCAATGGAAAGTCTTGTGGACGATGGCATGTCACATTATTGAATGAGATCAAGGCTACGTTTGACAAGAATCCATTACACAGTTGATCGTTATACCATACGTATTGTGGTTGATGTGGTGTAGACGCTGTATAACGTGAATGATTCTTTGTATGAGCAAGAGACATATGACCGAATAGAATCGGTGTAGCTGGAAACAAATGCATATATGGACAAGCTTCACGAATTCTTCTCGGACATCCATTATTTTTACAAAGATTACGACATATCCCAGTGAAAAATTTTCGCTGATTTTAATCGAATTATTCAGCAATAAAATCAAAATTGAAATCAATTGATAATTTTGATTATCATTGATCCTGGCGTAACCATTATTAGATATTGTTACTTATTTAGTGTGAACTTTTCCGATTAAAATTGATTATTTTG
>OENT01001185.1:0-30397 GCA_900239685.1 Rotaria macrura | reverse complement strand
CAAAATAATCAATTTTAATCGGAAAAGTTCACACTAAATAAGTAACAATATCTAATAATGGTTACGCCAGGATCAATGATAATCAAAATTATCAATTGATTTCAATTTTGATTTTATTGCTGAATAATTCGATTAAAATCAGCGAAAATTTTTCACTGGGATGTTAAATCTCCCAACACTGATATATGAACAATAAATTTAAATGCTAACCAACAATCGTCGCGTATAGATTTCGGTTTATCAGAAAAGATGGCTTCTAACAGTAGATCAGTACGTTGTTTTACACATGAACTAGTTAGAGATTGTTAAACCGTTTGCCAATGATTGAGTGTACATATAATATCCTCACAACCAATCAATGGTTGGAATTTATCACAATTGAAACGTTTCTAATCAATGGGAAAAATTTCATCGGTTGAATCAAGACAGTCGGGAGTATTAGGATCATCATGAAGAAATATTTCTGATATACATTGTCCAATATTACATCGAAATTCTTCATCGTTACACTCATTTACTTCTAGTTGCCAGCAACTTTGTTTATCAACTGCATTATTCAAGCAATCGATTTTACTATCGCATATATCACTCCAATCAAGACATGCTGATGTTGCATCACGATCACATTCTAAATTAATGTAAAATGTTAAATTTATTGGCCTATACGGATTTGTACGAAAGAAAGCGTGAATAAATTCATTCAATGAATCATAAGATGAATTATAATCATCGAACATATATTGACAAATTGAACCAAATCGTGGCAGTGTACAATTATAGAATAAATTCATTGATATTGAAGACATTTCTTTTGATTGTACAACTTGATTCAAGTAGAATTAATAATTTTCAACGGTATCTATTGGTGCTGAGTATTGGTATAATTGTTCACTTGTGATATTTCGATCATAGAGCTGAGCAAATGTGAAATGTTGATCGTCGACACTTTTTTTCAATAGTCCGATTTGATGGCCATTCATGTAGGCAATATGAAATGAATTCATAAGGGCCATTTACACCCTCAATCAAACCGACAGTATGGAGACAATCATGTTGAACGGCCCGATAAGCTTCTTCATGTATCACCCAATCTGTAAGATCAAGATTAATTTGAAATCCAGCAATAATTTCATGTAAGATGAACAGAAAAGAAACCGCATATTCAACTGATGACATTTTCTATTCTCTGAGGAAAAATAAAAAACTCAGAGAATAATTAGAAATATAAATATCATCATATATTAGTTGACCTATAGGCTATTAGCACTGTAAAATGAATCATATCTGTCATTGATTCGATATCGATCGTTTACATGAATGATTCTGCTAAATGAATTCTTCTAGTACCAATATATGTAAACATAATTAGGCAAAAGCATTAAGAAAATTCATCCAAATCTGACTAGTAAAGAGTTATCCATTTCAAAATTCATTTTTCAGGGATCGTTTCAATTTTTGAAAGAAAACTATTGTTTTAAGCTCACGTTTAGATTTTCGAAAACGGTCCCGCATTGATTTTAAACTGCACATTGATGCTTCATCTCATTACTGTTGTCTAATAGATTGGTGTGTCATGTTTAGTTAAGAAATGTCGTATAGAAATTTCTTAGCCTTGGGTGATAATGAGATAAATCGAAGATTTTTCTCCTCTGCCAGATACCAAATTTAACCCTTTAAGGCCGGATGGAACCAAATGGGCACATTTGAAACTGTTTTATCAAAAACAGTTTCAAACTTGTGTTGAATATCGTTCTGATAGCATGATAATTAAGGGTAATGATGCTACAATTTGTTCACCTTTCATTCCAAATAAATGTACTTTGCTTTCTAAAAGCAGCATCAAGAGCACTGAGAACTATGGGGAATCCACACCGTCTGATCTATCACTGTTTCGAACATCTAATAAAAGTCGATATTCGAAGCACCAATTGCAAAGCTTTTGTTGATAGATTGCCGGTTTTCGTCACGACTAATGGCAGTGTTTCAGTAGTGAATCATATAAGAAAAAACAAGAATGCTACCTTTTGGTCACATCCGGCCTTAACGGTACAAACATATCAAACAATTGATCTTTTTTCTACCTGAAGGGGTTTGACGGTTTATACTTTTTCTTAATCAATTCTTTGAAATTAGAAGAAAGATTATGTTTCTACCTTTTCTGTCGATGCATCAACTTAGTTATTCTAAGAATATTGTGAAAGACATTGGAAGTATACAAAATTTCCCTGTTTTCTTGAGATAAGACTTAACATTTAGAGAATCTTTGGGAGTTTTCGAATCATCTAGCAGTGATTCTCAATGTTATAATACAATCTAGTTCGAAAAATTCCAGAACTTCTCTAAATTCTTAGTCTTATTTCAAGAAAACATGCAAATTTTGTATAATTCCTTGATGTTTCACGATATTTTAGCGATAACTGAGTTGAGGAATTGAGATAAGAGGTAGAAACAAAATCTTTGTTCTAGTTTCAAGGTATGAGTTAAGAAAAAGAATAAACCATCAAACTCCTTTAGGTAGAAAAAAGATCAATTTTTTGACATGTTTGTACCGTTACCGCGGGATGTGACCAAAAGGTAACATCAAGTGGTTTTGTGACGCACCATCTTCCTGGAATCAAATACTAGATTTTCGATATCTACGCAGTGACTCAAGTCTAAATACAATGGAGAAGATTTCTTTGCACTCGTTCTTCTGGTAGCCGGCCGGAAAGGGTTAATTGTTTGTGAAATAATTACATAAAATAGAAGAGAATACATCTGACCTTATTTTAGCTACAGAATCATGACAAATAGCCATTACATCAGGTCTTATTCATAAATACCTAGATATGTTTCTCTAATTATAAATAATGTAACTTTTATCTTTTATGAAAAATTCAATGAATATAATAAGCAAGTACAAGATAAATCATTTTTAATGCGATTCATCAGTCAGACTATTTTAAATAGTTTGTTCTAACGAACTTGTTGACCGATATCATAGTTGTAGAATTATACAAATATTGGAGTTGATAAAAACGTATGCCTTTTTGATTCATCAGAATACCACCGAATGAAATAGATTAACGACGATGACAGCTTCTCTAGATGCAACATGATTCGTTTTTAGAAAAAAGTGACAGAAGTAATCTACTTTCTTACTTTATACATTATAAATGTATATAAATGGTAGAGCTAACTAAGACGATGATTCAAATTTCCATCTTCGTACCTGAAAAATGAGGGAGAATATTCTTATTAAAATTATATTTTTTTTCGTCTTCTGATTTCTTGCAAGCATTCTTCAATATTATGAATTGATTTAACATTGTAATTATCTAGTACTTGTAATCTGAAGTCTTTTATGTTGATAATTGATATACATATACGATGGCATCATTCAATATTATTTATTCTCTCGACTTTGACGAACGGACGCATCAAATCTATATGCCATTATTAGAATAGAAGATAAAAACTGACACCCCTTTCATCTGACATACTAACTGTTGAATTAATTTTCATTAATTTTAATTGATTCTTATCTTAATATGATCAAACATGAAAATAAGATATCAAATAATGAAAGATAATATTTCCTAATATTTATCTTCGCTTTTCATTCCAATTGATATTGATACACATAAATGGCAAACAGTTCTTTTAATACGGATGTGAATGCTATTTGCGTATATAAGTTACTTAGTATAAACGAAGTATTAAAATGGATCGATGAAATTCATATTTAAAAATATACATAGGAAAAGTGTAAAAAAAAATTAAAATTATTAAATTTTATAGCCTTCTTTGACTATTTTAATATTTTCTCCACTTTACATGTCAAGATGACTCATTTCTTTCGTTATAATTTAAACTTGTTCTGTGAATTTTGCTTTAAAAATGAGAACATATTTCATTAGCAACAAGTATCTTAATAAAATAATAAACCTTTATTGGAGCTTGACTATGAGATTCTAAATGGTTTCTAAAGATGTACAAACCATACTATAAGCACGTTAGAAAAAAAGAGAATCAATTACATGCGTACAATAAAATCACAAATATCCAATCTGTTCATATCCACCAATAAACAACTAAATTTTACGCATGTATATTACGTCTGATGAAAAATTCATGTGTTTAAGACATTTTATTGAAGTTTTCTTTACCTATATATTTATAGAGAACATTTCAATAGTCAAGTTCTGCTTTTTACTACATTATCAATTCATGTGAATGATTTTAACTAATATGATTAGAAAACATCGGTCATGATTGAAGAAAATCTTTTTACATTTATAATACAACCACACATGTATATCATTGAATACATGAAATCGGCAAAGAAACATTTTTTACTGAAAAAATATGGAGTAGCAATACAACTGCTAGAATTTGATTCTAACGATAGTCTCACTTATGCATTGGTAGAATCAGTCGAATCCTCATATCTGGATGCGAATCTTACTACGAAAAATTTTCATTCCCATACGCTCTAGTTATCATAGTTTTATTTCGGAGTAAGATTACTTCAGTCACATCGTGATCAGGGTATAAGATACAATTGTTTAAGAACACATAAATAAATATAGAACATATCCTATGTATGTAAGTTTGAGAGTTTACTATAATATTCATGACTCCGTTAATTACAACTATAGTAACATGAAACTGTGAGTAAATGAATGGCAATCACTATGCAAGGGTCGTTCTTCTTTGGTCCATAATCATATGTATAAGTGGTTCGAAATCTCACGGTGTTCGAGGTATCAGAAAACTGATCAACAGAAGAATGAATTCGAAAAAAAAAAAGAATAACTACAGACTAAATGAGATGTCAGACTTCGATATGTATTTGTCAAAAGACAAGTCAAAAGGAATTTTCAATATGATTAATATGATCAGCTCACATTGATTAGGTCTTTTTTATCGTTAAATATGGTCTATCGACGAGAATATTTGTTATGGAATTGTGATAGATTCCAAATCATAGTTCTCTATTCAGGTGTCGAAGTATCTCCATCGCCTAAGGTTTTCTCCATAAAAATCACATCAATCCATCGATTTAATTTCCATCCACATGATTTTAAGATCCCAACATGAGAGAATCCGGCCGCACGATGTAATCCGATTGATCTGTTATTGTTGGAATCACTAATACATGCTATCATTTTCCGAACACCTCTAGTTTCAGCTTCGTTGAGAAGTGCATTCAATAATTGACGACCATAACCTTTACCACACATATCTTTATCAAGATAGATCGTCAATTCCATAGAAAAACGATAGGCAGCACGTGGCTTAAACCAATTACAATATGAAAAGCCGATGATCGTGTTGTTTTCTTCTGCTACAAGGTATGGCATATTATTTTTAAGAACATCAGCACGTCGACTACCCATTTCATCTACAGTAGGTGGTACTATTTCAAATGTACACGTAGTGTTCGATACATAATAGCTATATATAGCAGTAATGGCTGGAATGTCGTCATCACGGCTGGGGCGTATCGTTACCATTACGATTGAAACTAAACTATGAAAAAATAGGATGCCCTATATAGTTGGTAAAAAATGTGCGAAGTTCGACGATGTTCCTTCACACATAACATTATCTAAATAATTACATAGATAGAACAAAGAAAAAATTATCGTTTTATCTTTTTGCACGTGCAAGATGTTCTATAATCAAGTTTCACAGCTTGCCTACTTTGGATGCCGTCAAATAATAAAATATATTAAGCAAGCATATTGTTGGACGCGTAAACAAAGAGACAAGCTCAAGTTTGCTCGAATACAAAGATTTTGGAAAATGACTTCACAAAAAACAACGACGTTAAATTTTTGAATGAAAAATGTTTTTAAGCGAATTTAAATGAAAGCTTGTAGGTTTACACAGTGAACATCAGCTTGTGTGTTGTTACTATGCGACGTGAGAGAACAAACTGGTTAGAATTTATTACATCTGTATTGATTCTCATATTGAAGCAATTCAATTCATTCAAATATCCATTTTTTGATGAATTTTACGAAAGAAGAAGAAGTTGAACAGTTTGCATGCAATGATAAGCTAAAATCATGCCCTGCACATGAAAGAAGAATACTAAATTGTAAACAGTGTTTCATATTCGAATAAACATTATAGGATTCACCTATTTTTGTAGCATGAAGAATTTATGAGATTTAAAAGACTGTATTCATTGCAGTTAATACAATAAAATGTCAAAATATTTTTGCTTTTCTTCGATAATTTCGTACCATTAATAAATATTTCATTCAAATTGAACTGCATCTTATTGTTTTAAATGTTCTCAAGTTAGAACAAATTCACTTGTTTTCATTTGAATTTAGGACATGTTTTCTTTCGATCAAAATTCAGATAATCAATTATTTCGGATAATTAAATAGTCATATATTAAACAAAATTCGATTTCAACAATCACAAACTAAGTTGCTCATGAAGTTTATTGCTTTCTTTATTTTATTGATATTCTTGTTTTACATTTAAAACATAGGATTGTAGAAACCGTTTATTCACTATCAGTTCCTATATGAAATTTATCATTTCAATCGTCGTTGTATACATTTTCACTATTTTAATTGATTAAAATTCATAATCAATTAGATGCGTTTACGGATGTAGAAGTAGCATAGAAACTGCAAGTATACATCTGCAGTTTCTATCATACGTAATATAATAGTGCGAAGTATTTTAAACTCTGAATAAATTAAACTTAAGTATGACTTCAAGCAATCATTGTGTTGTCTTCGTCGACTTTCTGATGATTGAAATATTCAATAAGATGTAATATAACCGTGATTTTTCAACTTTAACCATCGATTGTACTTGCAACGGAATTCAAAATATATACGCATGGCTGATCTAGTCTTTTTTCAATAGTTCCCGTTAAGACACTATCGGTAACTTTTGTATACACTTTTTCTAGTTTACATCGAATGTAAATCGTCTTCAGAGACGCTTGTAAGTTGATGTTATAATGATAAAATTACTATTTCATTTAATAGTGACAACAGATAATGTAAGAAATGGGCTCTTTTATGTACTGTATCTTGAAGTACATTTTCAAACAAAATAAAAACAGATCGTCAACTATAATGATGTACGTACAAGATGTCTGAAACACGGGAGCAAAATATAAGCGCAGAGAAAATCGAAAAATATGTTCTACTGTTTCTCAAACAATTATATTGTTCAAATAGATAAAAGTGAAAATTATTGAAAAACCGATGTACCAAAAGAAAACATGTTTTATTTATGAGTCATCAGACTGTGAATTATTCTACCCAGTATTTATCGTCATTTTCATGATTTTCACGAAAATGAATTTTTTTTTAGGATTATTTTGTCTTAATCGAAAACTATTGTTCCTTGAATTGCAATTTACATAGAAAAGAAATCAGTAATAGATTTATGTTTATATATTCATTTTTCTATTTATCGTTGACATGTATGAATTTATGTGGAATGAATCATTTCTGAGAATAACAGAACGATTTCCTGGTCTATTCATCATATCGTCCACCGCTGAACATGAGAGACGATCTTCAGAGACGCCACAGACCATGACAGGCATTATTAATATGCGATCAAAAACAGTATGTCAATGAGATATCATTAAAATAGATGAACTTCTTCTACTTCATTGTAGTTCTAGAGGGATAGATACATGATGATGAGCTATTACTTCGTAAGATAAATCAAACGAAACAGCTTTCAAGTAACTAGCAAAAACATTTACATCGTGTTGTATACTTAATCCCGTTGGAATTCCGCTAACAGTTTCTTCTTAATTTCAGGAAAAAATCCAGAATTTGATGATCACGAAACACAAGTATTCATATAAGTAAACTGGACAGTTTCTTTTCGATAGATAAACAGAGAGTTTAGATTGTCATTACTCAATGAGATGCATAGTTGCAGAATGATAGAAAAATGGAAGAAAAAATTGTCGTGAATTATCATTGAAACATTATTCTTTTTAACTTCAGTATCATTGTTTTATTATACTAGAACATTTTAGTTGTCAATAAAATTTAGATTTATCGGTTATCGGTGTAATGCGACGATCATATTGGCATGCATGCTACGATATATCTTCAGAGCGATCTGTGAATCAGAATATGTGTGACGATTTTTGATAGAAAAATCGTTAATACTGATGCTATTGCCCTTCATTTGCTTTCTACACATCACGGATTACATTGTTTACATTGGTAGCACATGTTCATTTACGCAACAAAGAGAGCGATGAAAGAAGCATGAAAGAAAAGGAAGAGTAATCAAGAAAATGAAAAAAGTAAGGGCAATACATAAATTGACAGGGTACGGACCATGGATAAAATGACAAGGATAGGACAACGCATACGATATGAATGAATGATATAACATCATGTATACAGTACCTTCAATCAAGAGTGCAATATGATACTAAATTTGGTGTGTATTGAAATCAATATTCATCATCAATCACAGATTTAAATTACCAAACGTACATATTTGAGTTGATGTCTGTTCCACAACCGACTGTGGATGCTACAATTCTAAGCATCGGATGAATAATGTGTCTACTTAGTAGACGGATTAAATGAGTATCAAAATAATTATTGGTTACAATAAAATGAGATGCAGCTGATACAAGAGTTTATCATTTCTGTTTTAATATAGTTATAGATTATCCTCTCTCATCTCACGTACAGTTAAACAGATTCCATCAATCTTACTTTTCAACAATCAAATCTCAAATTAGTACAATTATTCCACCAACTATACTTCATTTAAAATGGTATGGTCAGCCAGATATTTAATTCGTGCTAGCATCTTTGGAGGTATAATTATTGCCGTGCTTTTTTTTATATTGATCGAACTGATTCGTTCGGGCAGCAAGACCGTTCCTATGATATTTACTCGACAATTGATGACGAGAAGCAAAATATGTCCAACATCGGAGACTAATCCCATGCCGATTAATCAATGCATCGCAGATCCTAACTGGATATACGAAATGCATTCATGGACTAACCTAAAAGGATTCTATTCTCAAGGGTCTCAGGATTTTTATTTGGAAAAAATTTTCGGAATAATCGGGCACACAAACAAATATTTTGTCGAATTTGGTTTTAATGAACCTGACTATAGCATAACAGGATCCGGTGCTAACACTCACTATTTATATAAGAAAGGCTGGCGTGGTCTTTTGCTTGATGGCGATCACGAAAATCCTAGAATTAATTTGAAGAAATATTATCTGTTTGCAAATAATATTGCATCGATATTCGTAGAGAACAATGTTCCAAAAGAACCTGACTACATTTCGTGCGACATGGACTCACATGATCTATGGGTCCTTCGTTCAATTTTACAGGCAGGATATCGGCCAAGAATAATTACAACCGAATTCAACATAAATTATCCTATTGTAGATGCTCTAACTTTATTAGATCCGACAGTTAATGGTAACGGAACAGTTCCTGGTAACTTCGAATTCAAATTTCAACTATGTGCGTGGGGTGCATCGGCAGGTGCATTACGTATCGTTGCTGAAGCACATGGATATACTATGATTGGAAGAATACGATACCTAGATTTAGTGTGGATTAGAACGGATTTACTAAGCGATTGCTTCCGAATACCGACATTTGCATGGTTCTTTCGTGATACCCACATCGGACACGTTTTTCACCCATATGTTTTGTCTCCAGCTGTATTTGACAGCATTATCGACTACAAAACATACGTGTTAACATTAAGTATTGAGGAGAGCAATAAAGCCGCCCGTTCTATCTTGAAATCAAGAAACTTGTCATGTTTTAAACATGTTTATCAGTTTCTTTAATAAACATATCTTTGATATTTCATTATTTTCTTTCTGATTTCATCGGAATCCAACTTAAAAATTTCTAAGCATAGTTGATTCTTAAGTTTAAGTTTATGCTTAGAGAAAATATTGAATACAAAAGACACGGATTGGTCAATCAAACACTGTTTAGCTTCTATAACTATTGAAAAACAGAAGCATGATACGATTAATTATGCGCAATAACAAAACCGCGTTTGAAATTAGCAGCCGAAACGAATACTTAATGTTAATATCGTACTTTATGGATAATATTATCTTATTCATAGTTTTCAAGATAATATCATGCCTGAATTTGATCGGATTTATATCATCCTGCTAAATGATGTCAGAGAAGCGAAGAGGCAAAATCTCAATTCCCAGACTGTGTGTATTCTCTCATTAATACTGGCTGATTCTGATGAAGATGTAAACAGTATTTTGACAACGCAAGCGATGCCTTGTCATACGAGAAATAGATAATAAAAAGTATCAGAAATCAGATTTCACATGGCACATTTATTTTCTCAATAATAGATGACCTATAACACGTATTTTCTTTGTTTACGCTGAAATATCAAGTAGTTTAAAATGCTCTTTATGACTCTAAGATCATTTATTATATGAAAGATGATTACTATTGAAGTAGAACGTATCGAGCAACATATCGAAATTCCGTCGAGTAAACTCGGTGGACAAAAAATTCATCGGAACAATGTAAGCAGATAAATAGAGAGATTAGTAATTTTTGAAAATTGCTTGAATATATGAAAATTATAATGTAAAACTTGGTGAACAATAATACATCGAATCGAATCGGAATAATGACACTGCGAGAGTTTTTCTCTGTGTGTAATCATTCTTTAAATTTGAATAAGATTTTTCTATACAATTAAATATTCACTTCATTGAACCTGAGCATTTCATATATATAGGCGTATGATGAAATAAAAAAAGATTGAAATTCTTTGAGAAATAATTCGATGAGGATGTTTATAATAGCTCGTCTTTTCAGTAAACACGTACATGTTACTCTTTGTCTTATCCTTTATATAAACTATTGAATCATTTATACTATGATCGAATGGAACGAATTGATTAGTTTTAACTAGATGAATAAAAATGACTAGATCAGTGACAAGCAGTGTCTATCTAATGATAGACTGAGCCCCTTTTATGAAAAGCTATGCAAGCTTTTGATTAATTGAAAAAGATTGATGTCATCGTTTGGACGTATAAATCTCATGTTGTTTATGTAGTAAGATAATCAATTCTGTTGTATCAAACCTCAGGATCCTTTGATAGATATATTGGCAAGTGTCTACGATTGTCCAGAACGAAGCTGCCTAATAGGATGCTAAGGAATGCCGGAAAGGGCAGTTCAAACATAATGTAATAAATCTTTTGGTCATTTTGACCCCATCCCCAAATAATCAAAAGTAATTTTTGGTTGACCCTTAACAAGGAAGGACTGAATCGTTTGGAAAAAGTTAATAGGGTCGATAGAGACCGGGATTTCACAGGTGGAAAACTTTGAGAAATCAGCTTTATTAACCGTGTTTTTGTCCATAAAAACTAAGATGTCACATGCTTTTTTGTCAGAGTGGGGGAAAAGTATTTAAAACGTGTTATTTTAATCATTTTTCTCAGATTCTCTTTAAAAAGATTCATTGTAATGAGTGTCTTTTGCATGTGCTCATAAACTATGTCATATTTGGAGCCGATTTTTCTAAAAAGTCGACATTTTTTCGCCAGTTTTTGCTGAAAGTTCAGCAGTAGAGCATGCCACTATAATCAATTCATTGAATTTTTCAACCGGTCGGATCAGACTGGTTTACCATTTCTCAATCAGTTGCCACCCCGAGTTGGCAGGTTTAATTATATTTCATCAACTGGATGAAATTATCGTCAAACATGATAGTCTTCTAGAAAAAATCATGGAAAGTAACGATCAATGTCATCCTTTGATAAACTACATTGATGAATGGGAACGAGATTTGATTGCTCAAATTCAAAAAACGGCTAAAAATATTCGTGAAAAACTTGAGCAGCTTTCAAATATACATAAGAGTAAATATATGAACAAAATTCTCATTTCGATATTGAAATCGATTTCAACATAGGAGCATTATCAAACGAATTGCATGCTCTCATGGAACGAATAAAAATGAGCTCGCAATGAAGATGATTTTTTTTGAAACAGATCTTCTCACTTGTATATCTAATTTGGATAGACTAAGATCCGAACTAATGAACATTCCATGATTGAATACTATCAAAGAAGATCTATCAACACTAATAGCATATCAGTTTAGATTAGTAACTGCATCGACTGAATTTAATAATGAATATTTGTTTCAGTATCATTAGACTGTGCTACGCCAAACAATATTTGAAGATATTTTTGAACGTTGTCTTGATGATGCTAGAATGGAAGAATAAGGTCAACTCATTGTACATAAACAGTGTAACTGTCCTATTGCAGTTCGTGGAAAAGCCGGTTGTTCGTCTGATACATATGAATTTCGTCTTCAGATCGAAAAGAATCCACAAAAAAGATAGATTTTCTTCGGTATCATCTCTAAATTACAACCAATGACAAAAAAATTATATGAGTATTCTACTGACTATGGATGGGCAGATTATGATGACTTCTTTATTTGTGGTGTACACCAAAACGAGCCAACTACTGGTCAATGTCATTTTACAAATGAAAACGATGTAATCAAACTTGTACTGGATTGTACTAATAGAAGGATTTATTATATAAATGAGCGTAACCAAAATAAACAACAAATGAATATTGATACTTATCAGTGTCCGTTTCCTTGGCAACTTCATATCCATTTTTATGGAGGAAGTGACCGAGTACACTTACTTGGCTAGTGTCATGCTTAGTAGTTAACCGTTTGAATGATTATGATAAACGATACACAGTCATGTTGAATAAATAAATATTTCTTTGAAGTAAACCCAATCAACTGCAGCTCGTCAAATAATATAACTTAGTTAATAAGTCGTGTGAGAATTTGAATAAACAATACGAAATTTTGAAATAAAGAACTAAATGATTAGATCTTTTCTTTCTTTTAGTGATGAGTTCAATATTTTTTTCAACATGTCAATGATATTGAGTGTATTAAAATGATATCATTTGTTTTATATGAAGAGTTGACAAGTTCGATTTTATTATTTGTATACGCTTGAATCAAAAGTGGCTGACATAGTGGATTGATGCTATCGACCGTATGCTAAAACCTCGATCAGAAATATTATTTTATTAAATCATTCATTAATACTATTTGTTAAAATACATTTTTCTAATTCTCATTTCTCATCCATAAACATTTATATATTTTTTTCTGACATTCAATGTTAAAACTAGACGGTAAACGTTTTTAGCGGAGATTCACTTAGACTTATACGTGAAACTCATGTATTCCAAATAAGATAGACTACTCAACAACAAAAACGGCCAGATTAATATGATCGATAATACAGAGAAAGAGATCGAAGCGAGGATCAAAAGAGCTAAAATCTCAAGTGTAATAAGTATTACATTCATCGATTTTCTTCGAGATACTAGATGAAGGTTTCACAATTCAAGAAATATATATATATATATATATAATATATTGATCTCGTATCAGATGTAGCTAGGGATGTGCGGTGCCAGCGATAGCACTGAGAAAACCGTCACTTTTTTCACCGACAGTGACGCTCAGTGCACACGGATAGGTTCAGTGGCACTGATCACAGAAATATTGATCACACTCACATCGACGTCACTGAAACACCGATGAACACTGCATCATTGATCACCGGTGCACTGATATCATCGGCGTCACTGTTATGTCAGGCATACTGACTTCCCTGACATATCGTAAATAATTGTTGCATAATACTGCAAGACATGTGCTTCAGATAAGCAAAGAATGATTATACACTAGATGCATCTGTTTTCAAAGAAAGTTAATTCGTATTCGTCGAAGAATTAGATAAGTGCGCTAGAAGAGAAAATCTTCGACAATAAATTGCATATAGTTTATGATCATTCTTAGCTTATCTAGAGCACACATATTGTACTATTACAGGTAACGTGAATCTAAAATCGATTGGCTGGAACCTAGACTTTCAAAACTCATATATGCAAACATATGAACAGAAGAAAAATTCGGCTGTTTCTACCATAAACCTTGAAATTTCCGAAGAGATGGCCAAATAAGTTGAGGAGAGACGGGGAAGGAAGAGAGGGATTGAATGAAAGTGGAGTACCGATGAGGTGAAAATGAAAAATTTCCAAGTACAATGACGGAACAAACGTATCTAAAGTTAAAGTGACAGACAGGTGAGTAGGAGCTCTCGTACCACGATTTGGATTCGAGTGAGGGATGGCTAGCTCTCAGCTTCGTGACCAATAGACTAGACTGGAAATATCTCTTCATGGGAACTTGAATATCTCTCAGATGGACAAGAGGTTGCCTCTCATACGTAGCTACTGGACCGTGCGGCTCTCTAATTTAACGGTCGAGGGATTAAAGTTCGTTACCCGGACTCCGCCAGGTCCTATCAGTTGCTCTTTTATTGGACAAGACTTCTCTGGGTTACCTTTCATCGGATTTGCCCATAATATATGCAATAAAAGTCGTCATTTTTGCCACTGGAATGGTCATTTGTGCCATAAAAATGGTGAATTGTGCTACTCGAACGACTATTTGTGTCATTGGAGTGAGCATTGGTGCCCCTTACATTGTCATGTTTGATTCAGAAACAGCAGTTTGTAACATTGATATGGTTATTTCGGCTATAGTAATGGGACTTTGTGTTACAGAAGTGGCTATTTGTGCCACGAAAATGGCTGTTGTGCCATATTAATAATGACTTGTACCACTAGGATGACCATTTGTACGTAGTTTTACAGACAGAAGGACACAGGTGAATTTGAATCTCTAGACCCTAGTCTTATAGTCTAGGGAATGTAACAATTAATTACGAGATGTCAGGGAAGTCAGTGTGCCTGACATACCAGTGACGCCGATGATAACAATGAACTAATGATCAATGATGCAGTGGTCATCGGTGTTCCAGTGACTTCGGTGTCAGTGTGATCAATATTTTAGTGATCAGTGGCACTGAACCTATCCGTGTGCACTGAGCGTCACTGCCGGTGCTCAACAAGAGCACACCACAATCCCTAGATGTAGTTACTATATTGAGTTCGAACTTAAATTGCAACCACTTTGAAATACTAGACAATCAAAATTTCAAGTTGATCAATCGAATTGATTTATTCTCGATAGAAAAATTGAAGACAACGATAAATAACCTTTCAGTTCGTCTACTTTTAACGCTACCAGTTAGTATCCATCAGGTGCATTAATCTAACGACATGTATAAGTACTGGTTAATCCATTTTTATCTTGGTTGGTATTTGTGCCACTATGATCAACAGCAAACAGCAATAAAAGGAACCAATATTTTAATCTGCATGTAAATAGATTTAATAGAATTGAAAGTAGTTTTTTTTCGATTTCTGTATCATCTGAATAATAGGTATCTATATTGAAAAATTGAACGAAACCTAACGAACAGAGTCGGGTGAACCAACAAAACGATCTTTTCCTCTTCTATTAATCATTAAAATCAATGATTATTATAGAGATAGAAACGGAATCTTACAGTATAAACAAGTCTATTGCTTTATCTGAATCTTTAACAAGTAATTTAGAACAATTTTAATGATTCAGAAACATTTTTATTTCTCTTATTCTAAGAAGGTTGTCTGTAGCTGATTGTGAACTAGGAGACTAGGTTTCGATTACGCAAACAGAACGACAAATAAGAAACTTCAGTATACAGTTATTACATTTTTTCTTCATTGAATCTTATTTATATATTCCTATTCGTATTGAATCCTTCATAGATTTTCATGATTGATTCAATCGCTATGGATTTCTAAACAGAATAGAACTTCTTCGCATTCAGTAACGATAGATCTAAAAATAAATTCATTTCTTCTTTGTAGCAATTCTTCATGGTATCTTGTTACTTATCGATAGCATCATTGCTTGTCATTCATTGAACTTCTGATGAAGTTCAAACGAACATCATTTGACTTAATAGAAAACGAGATACACGGACACAAGTGAGCATTAAGAAACAAGCGGATATCAATCAGAAAATGCAGGTCATTTGACGAGTATTTCTTGAAAAAAATTCTTATTTCTTTCACAAAAACTCGTCGATCTGGATTGATAGTATACATATGTTGAGAAATGCACGACTGTTTAATTTTTAAAATGAATGATATCTCATTTTCATTTTGGTATATCAGTGACTTGTTTTGTTATCTATCTTATATTCTTATCTGAAAAATGTCGTTTATTTGTTTTTATCATTAAAAACTACGTGTTTTCTATGTATTCTTCTTTCACGACCGTTTGATATTTACGTTTTTTAGAACTAGCCGAACTTACACAATCAACACAATACTATATAAAATTACGAACGATTATTTTTTGAGTGAAGACAAAGTGAATATTGTTGCTTTTTCAAATGCTTGTGTGCAGACACCTCCTCTTCATATTCGGTTTATTTATTGTGATAAGTTTCCTATCAGCCCGACATCAAGAACGTCGTGGCTTATTAAATGCGATTCGTATTCAACCGACTGTTGGAGAACCTTGGCCTAAACCTCAATCAATACAAACAACAACGAAACGTTTAGCTGTTCATGCAGACAGCTTTCACTTTGTTCTCAATGAAACTAGCCAAAGTTGTGATCTGTTGACTAGTGCATTTGATCGATACTACAGGGCAATCTTTTTTCCACGTGCATACTTAACTTATATACTGAATTCAACATCGTCATTGTTAACTAATGATCATAGCCGTCAAGAAAGTACACATGCAAGGCGAAGACAAAACTTGTTCCATCTTGCTAACACATCATTACTCATGAATATGAACGTCAATGTTCAACAACCATGCGATCAATGGCCAAGTCTCGAATCAAATGAGTCCTGTTAAAAAATGAATTGCTAAATGTTCTATCACTCTATCTAACTTTTTCTTTTTTATTTAGATACACTCGTTGTAACAAGCAATCATGCAATACTCGACGCAGCATCGGTTTGGGGTGCTCTGCGAGGACTCGAAACATTTAGTCAATTGATCTACACAGATGATGAATTCTTGGTACGTTCTATTTTTCTTCTATTCAAATTATTTTCATTCTGAAAGACCATAGTTCGCTATCAATGAAACGAAAATCTATGATTTCCCTCGATTTCAACATCGTGGTCTCTTACTGGATACATCTCGTCATTTCATTTCCATTGATACAATTAAAATGAATTTGGTTTGCAGATAAACGATTTACGTTTTCTCTTCGATCAATATCCATGCTTTCTTTTCTGTCAAGGAAGCCATGGCTCAAAGTAAAATGAACGTATTTCATTTTCATATCGTAGATGATCAATCGTTTCCCTACGAATCACGCGCATATCCAGATTTAAGCGACAAGGGTGCTTACAATAGACAAGATGTTTATTCACAAGCCAACGTGGCTGATTTGATTGAATTTGCACGACAACGTGGCATCCGTGTATTGATCGAATTCGATACGCCGGGTAAGACTTGTGTCAGATGTTTACATGAGAACAATGCGTATGCCAATGCTTAACTAATGTTTAGGTCACACTCTCTCATGGGGAAAAGCAATTGATATTTTGACTCAATGTTATCGACAGGGAAAACCAAGTGGCGACTATGGACCCATCGATCCGAGTCGGAATTCAACGTTCATCTTTTTGAAAAATTTTTTTACTGAAATAGCTACTGTCTTCCCCGATCATTTCGTACACCTAGGTGGCGATGAAGTTAGTTTCGAATGCTGGTAACAATTTTCAATGTTCAGCAGATCATCATTCTCAAACTAGAAAATTTCCATATAGGAGAAGTAATCCAGCAATCAATGAATTCATGCGACAAATGAAATTCGGCAATGATTATGCTCGACTCGAACAGTACTACATGCAGACGTAAGGCTAAAATACGAAACTTTAGACATTTATGAATTTTCAAATATTTTGAGAAAATTCCATACTATCTGTTTGAAATGCGATACTTTTGTTCAGAGACAATAATTTTCACTATATTTAATTTACTAGAGGGGTAAACTAACTCTGCATTTGATAACGTGTAAATGATCATGAGAAACCTTATTGACTTTGTTTTGTTTTTAGCAAGAAATTCTGTGTATAATCATTGAATTTTCATTTTTCTTGCCGTAGATTGGTGGATATTGTAAATGCTACAGGAAAAGGCTACGCTGTATGGCAAGAAATTATCGATCATCATGTCAAAGTAAAAGAAAATACGTTGGTGGAAGTGTGGAAGGTCAGAATACAGAACTTAAGAATTGCATCGTACTATTATCATATTTATAGGAGCCGTATAATTTCGAGTTGGCTCGAGTCACAAAACTTGGCTATCGAGCTATTCTATCAGCATGTTGGTAAGGGTAAGAATATTAATAACATAATCATATCGTATAAAATCTGAAAAGGTATCTCAATTTGATTTCGTACGGTCAAGATTGGTTCAAGTACTACAAATGTGATCCACATGATTTCATCGGTAAGCATATCTATCATAGTCTTAGTTAGAAATGTTTATTTTTATCGTATGAACAAAAGGTACTGAAATACAAAAGAAATTGGTTGTGGGCGGTGAAGCATGTGTGTGGGGTGGTGAGTTTTAAAAACTGAGGTTTCTGTTGATCGATTGAATTTAATTTATTATTATGTTACGAAGAGTACATCGATTCAACTAACGTCATGCCAATTACATGGCCTCGAGCATCTGTAGTAGCAGAACGCTTGTGGTCATCGATTGATGTCAATGAGCCGATAGCAGCGATAGCACGGCTTGAAGAACAACGGTGTCGTTACTTGAGACGTGGTATACCAGCTGCACCCATCAATGGACCTGGGTTTTGCAACATCGAGGGTCGTGTTTGATAATTTTACTTCATATATCTCTTCCGTACGATTACAATCAAGAAACATATAGATTGAATGCTATTATTTCTTTCGTAGTCATACTATGTAAAGAAACATAATCAACTAGAACTAGAAGTAGTTCTATTCTATTTTCAATACTATCATTTGATTAAAGGCAATCTTCAATAAGAAAGAAAGTCTCTTTTTGGAAATATTTTTACTTGAGAAGAAAGTCAATACGAGTCGATGTAAAAAATATCTTCAGTCTTATTTCTAGTCATATCTACACTGCTACATTCATCCAACTAATCTGAATGCTGTATAGTAAACTTGTTGTTCAGTGTGCTCTATGTCCAATCCTGATCATTGCTAATCTGCCGAAAGTCTATTGTTATCTGACACGGAAAAATTTTCTTCATCAGAATTTTATAATGGACATTATTCGGATTGGTTAGAGGAGAATGATATAGAACTTACACATCTTCGTTAGATGACTAGATGGGATGGAATAATCTTTGCAAGATCAGCTCTACAGCGAACATAATATGATTTTTTCATTGTGCTCTACCCAAGGTTGATTATTAAATTGGTATTTAAAATTAAAAAAGAAGTGTTCTGTGCAGGTGTCGAACCTGCGACCTTCTGCGTGTTAAGCAGATGTGATAACCGCTACACCAACAGAACCACGTGAGACGATGCCAGTTTTCATGAAATATTTTCAATTGATTTATTCTAAATAACGTTTGAGCAAGAATAATGCGAACGTAAAGAACATTTTGTATTGAGCTAGGATGTAGCAAAATAATCAAGATGTGCTGCATTTTCAATGAAAACTTTTTCATGCTTTTCAATTTATATATTTTACATGGCAGATTTAATAATATTGACAGATATTTATCAGAATATTTCATAGTTGTCGTTTAGGAATAGAAAATTTCACTTAAGAAAATATGAATTCTTCTTTTAAGCAGTGTATACCTTCACGCTGTACACTCTTCAAAACATCCATTTAGTACAGTATGAATCGTTGTGTGTATGGTCACAAATTATTCCCGACGATGATTCGAAGCAGTTGGCATTAGAGAATTGAGCTCGGTCATGAAAAGCAAAGAAACATCAAGTCATGTGGTCTGCTGTGGTGATCTTAAAGTGATTACAAAAAGCAATAATCATTTCCATGTATCAGTCAACAGTATACTTTTGAGAAAGTTGAGAGAGCACTAGAATTCAGAAACGAACTGTTTAATCTCAACTCTTTTGATGAGAAACATCTGTATATGAAAGTTCAACGCACAGAACTTTATTGTATTGAAAGATTTGATAAGTAGTTTACATTCTCATACTTAGAGTTTCTAAAAGATTTTATTAATTCGATAAGAAGAAGATCTAGTTCTCACGTAGATCAACTCAATTGAATAGGTGCTGTCTCGACAAAGTACTATACAAGCACTTATGTTGAACTTGAGAGTTGGCATTAAATTTATTGACGAGACTATGACCGAGAAATATTTATTTCTATGCATGCCGCTAAAGAAAACCTATGACAAAAATGTTTCCGAATTAATAAAGTTACGAGACTGATTTGTTGAAGAGATTGTCTTTTTCCTTTTCTGACTGTTTAAAATAGTGATTTAACCGACTTGAGGTATAAAATTTTTATTCTCATTGACGCTAATACCAAGTGCAAGAAAACTCTAAAATATTTTATCAATATTTATACGTAGCTTGACCCATCCACGTAACTGTACACCATTGTAGGCGAAGTCGAATTACACAATCGAACGAAACAAACAACACCATCTTGTAGAGCGATGCTGATAGAATATTACTGTGTCCTTTTTTCTCTCCTTAACTCTATTGGTATCCGAGAAAAAAAACACCGTTTAAGAATTATCAACAAAAGTCAGTTACGATGATTATATATCATCCTCATTATTATCTGATTTTTCACACGCTCGCATTGAATTCTTATTAACTCAGTAGTGCCATGTGAATCTAATTTAAGTAAGTTCTTTATTCATCCTAATAGGTCTAACATCTATCATTTCTCGAAGAAGTTATTCACATATGAAAAAGGTAGTCCATTTTCGTGATTCCGTAACGCACATATATTTCTATAATAAATTGAGCAAGAAATAGCTAAATTCGATCTAAGTTTCACCGAGTGTAGAGCAGTTCGATTAACATATTTACTGTAAATATTAACCTCCCTCGTTTTGATTGTCTTCAGATTTCGAAGAGGCAAAGTGAACAAAACGTGATTCCGTCACGCTTGGGCAGGTCGAGCTCAATCGAAACAAGCAAGATCATCGCAAAAATAGTGCAGCAAAAGAAAAATGAGCAGATCTTTCAAAGTGAGAGAGATACCATTAGATTATTCCTTGCCATATTAATGTGTAAGCATAGATTTGTACTTGTGTCTTAATAAACATGCAACTGTATCAGAGGTGATTGGTTTTACAAAAAGATAATATTTCTTGCCCTACATTCTAATTTCGTTTGTGAAGAACTCGTACAAAATTATAGTTCTTCATTGTACAGAGCTAAATTATGCCATATTTTACAAGAGAACATGATGTTCATTACAACGAAAGCATTCTTAGCAGTTGTGGTTATGAAATTTTTTTCAATGAAACATTAGTAAATCTCTAGTGTGACTTCGAACATTGAAAGAAAAATATCTGACACTGTCATCAAACAAAAACGTCTAATTTTTCATCAAAGATTGATTCATAATAAAGAGAAAAAGTTATCTTTTTTTTATGAATCTAGTCAAAATATGAAAAATCATCAGAGGTCCAATCAGGTCACTAGGCAGGTCTGTCTGCCTGTCACAGGCACAGGCCATGATTTTTAAGCCTGGCCTGTCTAGTTTTATTCTGTGAGGGGAATTTTTTATCCTATACATAAATTTTATGTTTAAAGAACTGATTCAAATGAGTTATATTTCAAGGATAGAGTTTGAATAGGAAGAATTAGAGAAATTACTTGAGCGAAAATATTTACGAATGACTCTAAACACCCAATCTATTAGGATTATTCTAGTTTATTAACATAAAAGAGAGGATCCATACGCTATGAAACCGACCCACACGAACGATTTTTTTGTATCAAAAATTATTTCATGCGTTTCGAAAGTGATTATAATTGAAAGACTTCGACTCTAGTGTATCATTTCGCAGTAGACTCGGAATATGTGATTTAGTCCATGAATATTTTAAATCCGATGGTTAGCGGTAATCAGTTCTACTTAACTATCGTTATGTTAGCGATCATCTGAATTGCCATATAGTCTGATGGAGATGTTTACACTTTCTGAATCTTTATGTGTCTATTGCTTTATTTTTCTTAATATCCATGTTTCTCAATTCATATTAAATATAGAATAAAAGCGTACATCGTCTATGCCCTCATTATATTCAGCAAGCTATTTTTACGTTGATCGATTTTTGCTTAAAAGCAACCACTTCCTCGAAGAAGCTTCCTAATAGTGAAATATTACGCTTTCCTAGTCTAAATTTAACTAACGAGCGAAATTTCTCTGTCAGTGTCAGAGTTTTGGTTCTACTCTAATTCTTACTACATATGGCACATGTATAAGAAAGGAGCACCACTCTATAGAAAACAATTTTACATATCCTCTTGAATTTTCACATCAGAATATGTCCATTACTGTCATCTAAATTGACCCATTAACGGATTGAACTTTCTATAAAATTCAATATTAAAAATAATATCCTATTCTTATTACTATATAGGCTTAAAGAATAGCCAGGCAGGCCAGGTCTCCAGAATACCAGCCTGGTTGGACCTCTGCAAAGCATAGTTAAATCTTTAACATAAAAAAACATGAATAAATAGAAAAAAGCTCATTAATTAGAAATTAGATGAGACGAAAATAGTTTTATCAACCGTAAATACTGCTGCCCATTAGATATTGTACAAAAATAAATAAATAAATAAATACAAAACGTTCTATTAAACTACAATGGAAAGAAAACGACTAAATATATTTGAATTATTTTGAAATGATTTGAATTTTATATTGACATGTTTTCTCTTCAACCCATCTTGTCTGAACAGTAGCATCAAGTTGATTATTGAATCCCATGGATGCTTGTTTACAGTAGGTATGCAATTTTATCTGTACCTCATTATCGACTACTTTTGTTAATGGATTGCATAGAATAACAATTTTAAGCGGTTTAACATTTGCCAATAGTGCCCGTAAAAAGTCCATTAAATTCCTATCAAACAATTCGTCGATTCGAAAATAATAAACAGTAAGGGAAAAACTTTTCATAGATGGTACAATAGTGCAGCAATTCTCAAAATAATCCGATTTATATTGACGAGGAGTCCAATTAAGTTTAAATGTTCTAAGATGTTCAAGTTTAAATTTTTCTTGTTGAAATAACGGTACAGAACAATTTTGTTGAATTTCAAGGTGTTTCAATTTTGGCATATGCGATAAAAGCAAATAAATGATGGAATGATTTGGATCCTCTAACAATTTTATATCCAGGATTTCAACGTTGCTATTTGTACCTGAATGATAGATGATAGTTGATATGGGTCGCCAAAATCTGAGTCGACATATTCGAAGATTTGATGCAACAAGAATAGCTTCAAGTAAGTTTTGAGTCGGTATGCATGCTAGAGAAATATATTCAAGTGAATGAAGTTGCTCTAATGCATGAAATATAAATGGAATGTTGTGCAAAGAAGATTGAATCGATAATGATTTTAATTGAACAAGATTTTTCAAATGAGTTTCAAGAAACTGAACAAGATCACTAGATTCATAGTGAGAACATGATTGAATACTTGTTACACGATCAAGTAAAGAGTTCGACCAAACAAATTTGAAACATTTATTTCTTGTTTTCGATTCGAATTGAATGTAGAATAGAAGATGCTTTGATGCAAGTAGTTTATTGAAATAATAATTTAAATTAAAAAAAGCTTCAAAAAGATCATGCATCTCTATGTAAGAAAATGTTAATAACCACAATTCAACAGGTAATTGTTCAGCACGTGTTTTCATTGTGATGTGTTTTCTTAACTTTGTACTAAAAGGAAATCACAAAGTAACAGAAAAAAAGGTAAACGTTGGAAGATTTATTACTAGCGACATGCTTGAGAACTCATTCTACTGATGATGCATGTTGCTTAGCAATTGTTCGAACTAAAAAGTTGACTGTTACTGTGAAAAGAAAACCAAGGGTTCAATTCGATCAAAATCAGCAACTTAACTAGTTGTCAATGAGATGTAATAGTATTTTTCATTTGGATTGAGTACTACACATATCTTGCCGAAACCAGAGCAGCCTAAGTGTGACTGCATGCTTATAGCGTAAGTTCGTGTAGATCATACTCTTGTAGTTAAATTTATAAAGAGAACAAAACAATAACGAGCTTAGTCAACGTAATTTGATGTATTGGACACAATAGTTAGCTATGCAGTCAAAACTATGACGTTGACTAATAGCAAAACTTTTCATTTGTATTTCATTAGCAAGTTTTGAGGTTATTCTTTGTTCTTTTTAAAAGAGGAGATCAAACAATGCATTTGTTTAGTAGAAATATAAATTTTGAGAGCTGTACTATGGATGCAAAAGAATATCAACTTATTCATGTTCAATTATAGTTGCAGTCTGATTCTACTCAGCTTTAGTTGTAGGAAAAAGTTATACTCATAAAAGATATTAATTAGTAGAAAAGTCGGATCGAAAGTCTAAGAAAATCTATTTCATACGCTAGAAATTATGAAGCTGAAAACGTTTTTCTCTCTTCTAATGGAACGGCAATCCGTCTTTTACACCACTCGTGATAATACTAAGTATATGATTGAATCAACAAAAACCGATAGTGCTGATTATTCGCTTGCTTTATCTTTTCTACACGAATACAAATCAAGCGACTCGGTACATTGGGAAGGGAGATTTTGATAGTAATCTTCGTTTGAGAATGTTTACATGTGAACTACTCATCGAGTTGTTTGCTTTCTTAATGTAATACTATTTGTCGCTAAGCATAAAAGACGTATGACTTTGTCTAGGATCATACGATATAGGTCGCTGAGTTGCGAGATTTATCGTTACTTAAACCATTACCCACATTGTAGTGAACGAGGGTATCAAAAATTCGATGATCTACAAGTTCAATAGAATGAAAAATACTGGAGATCTTTGAAAAAGAAATTATAAAATTCATAAAAAATGTGGAGTTATATCTCCCTATTAAGTCATATTTAGTAATTTGAATCACTAGAGGAAGGTGAATTAAGCCATCAAAAGGAATCACAAGAAGTTGTTTTTCGAATAGAAAAATCAACGACTAGTTCATGTTGATGAAACAGGGTTCTATATAGAGTATATCATTGAAAAATGATATTTGTTGTAAATAATCACTTTTGAATATTTATTTGCGACAACTATTTACAAATAGCAATTTCAATTACTTTATAAGCTATGAAAAATCCCTCAATCCATTCGAAATTGACTAAACCATTGTATTTTGCGTTCATACCGATGAAGTTTGAATGCATTTTATCTAAATTTATTTGCATATTACTATTGATCATGATTCGAGGTCGACGGCATTTAATAAATATGTCAATTCGTACCAATTTTTCAATAATGAGATACACATGATCAAACACAATGTTGAGTATCTCATCAGTAAAATGATCATGTACGAAATTGAGATAGAGACGCTTTAGATTCGGTATTGTAGGTAGTAAATTTTCGAAAAATTTCGTATCAAAGTTAGTCGATGACCATTTGATTTTAAGAGTTCGAAGATTTGATAGAACTATTGACGTTTCACTAAAAGGTGAATCTCTCTTATCGAAATAGATTTCAGAGCTATGAATTTCTAGGTTTTTTAGATTTGGCATCCGATGCAAGAGTAAATTAATAATCGAATTATGCCCATCATCGTGAAGTTTGATATGAAGTTGTTCTATGTTACTTATTTGATTCGAATAAGCATTAATGGGTGTTACAGCTGGTAAGAAGTTTAATCGACAGACACGTAAAGCAGGTGCAGAAAGGATAGCTTCAAGCAAGATTTGGTTTGGTACACATTCAGCAGACAGATTCACAAGAGAAATCAGCTGTTGCAGAGCAATGCATATAGCTGGAATTTCTCTTCCGCGTAGTTTAACTGTCAACGATTTCAATTGAATCAATTTTATGCAATGCCAACGAAGAAACTCCGGTATATGGGATGTTTTATTATGAATGTAAGGCTGAATACTAATAATACGATTAAGTATAGAATCAGACCAATACGGTTGAATGGAATATTCTAACGGATTACGACCACTTTTTCCTAATCGTACGTGGAATATGACAAAGTTGGAAGTGATCAATTGATTGAAACGAGTGTTTAACTTGGTAAACGCATGTAGAAGATCGTGTGCTTCTAAATAGGAAAATATTGAGATCCATAATTCAACAGGAAATTGTTCGATCGATGTTTTCATCGTAGTTTTATTTAAAAGGAAACTAATGAATGATTTTTGTCATAATTCGAGAATTCTATATCCACAGTTTATTACGAAATGATCACAGTGGACGGATCCAAACACTGAGAATAGATGGCAGTAGAAGACTTTGGATACCACAGTAAGTGCATATACTATCTGTGACGGATTTATCCGTCATACATGCATCACTGTGAGTAGTCAATCTCTTTATCATTATTCTCTTCTGTTCATTGTTCTCTTTCTCTCTCTCTCTTGTGCGCACATATAAATACCCTTGTTCATATGTTGTTCACTAGTCATTCTTGACTCATCTTTCCTCTCCCTTCCTCCTCTCTCATCTTTATGTTATTGCTCTTTCGTGAATGTTTGGAAGAATAAACTACAGATAACGAAAACCGTTACACTATCATCCGTCGAAATATATTGACTTTGACGAGATGAGAAACATTTTTTCTCGAAGATTACTAAGAAACTGTCAACATCAGTACTTCTCAAAACTATCTAACTTAAAATGTACAGTATACTATGTTTTGTTTGAATGAAGTGTACGTCTGTACACTCTTGTTGTGACAAACATTAAGTAGCAAACTGTAAATAAACATATCTTCTTAAAATATTTTAAAAAAAAGTGTTCCTTGAGCAGTGGTTAGATAAAGCATTTTAGTCATGCAAATTAATTTTAAAAATGCTTCCGAGGAAAGAATTATGAATTACTCTAAGATTTCGAGTAAAGGTCCCATCGATGAAGCATCGTATACACTATACGTCTTTTTTCAAGACTTAATCCATCTGATTAGTTTACTTTGATCTGGAAACACATCACTTTCAATCTGCAAAAACGTTAAAGGAACTTTTTTTTAAAGATGTCTGCTTTTCCGCTTTTTTCCGTCTTACGACTGTTGTGGAAAAGTATGGCAAGTACGAAATATGCATTAAAAGATATTCGATTATTCAATAAAAATAAATGTTGACCTTTAAAGATGGTCCCGGTCGCAAAGATTGGAGTGAAGGTTCTAATAATTGTTTTTACATGTTAGGTATGGTGCAACCATTTCATAAACGTAAAGATCAAACTGGCATGAATCGAAAAAGGAAAATATATTTAAAAAGGTCAAATTAAATTAGAACATAGAACGAATGTAAGAACACATAATAATAGGTCGATCTATATACATGAGTTCAACACAATTATTAAAACAGGCATAGGTCTTATTTTCTTCGACAATTTATATATTTTTACACTTCACTTGTTAAAACACACATCCAAGCAGTATATCCTTTCACAATGGCAGATATCTGTTCACTTTCGTTCTACATTCTATACTGGCGATTAGAAATGCTGGTTAACGTGCTCTGTCATTTTATCTCAAACTGAGAGCATTGACCAGCAACATGAATATTATGAATCTTACCTCAAGATCATTGTGAAATTGTTTACACAATTGTCAGCATACCATTATGATCGGATTTTTAAAAATTTGATATTTATGTTGAGTTAGTGTTGCAGAAGGCCATGCTTTCTTTGTACAATCTAACTTTCTACAATAGCTATATACATGTATATGTAGAAATAATTGAGCACTTTACACACGAGTGCAATTAAATGCCTTAATACTTATATTCGGTGACACAGTGTGTACAATTTTTACATTAGATGTCAGAAAGCTAGAATTTTACCACCTATCATGCAATTATTTTGCAAAAAGACTGAAAATGCCTACATACATTACACAGGTTTCAGTTTTGCGATAGCCTATACAATTAAACAGATTATTCAAATATTATCATTCAATAAATTTATTTGGATACTTTACATAATCTTCGGCTGAAGATCTTTGTCATAGAACTTTGTGTCAAATATATGTATGAATAAATGTTACCTTTCTGTTATTTGTTTTCTTTCATGGTTTTATTTTTGAATTGGTGAAAAAAAGAATCCATCAAATAAGACTTATTAAACACAATGGTATACTCTTGCTTCTCTTCGTTATCATTTAAAATACAGGTATTCAAAAGACAATTGAAATCGATAAAAATTTTCTAAAAATATGAAATCCGTATTTCTTGCATTTTTTGAGAAGTGAGATATGATCTATGATCCCCTTCGGACTTTTCACTAAATCTAAAGTAATAAAATTGTTAAGACGCATGTGTTGCAGTCGTTGAAAATCTTATTGTAGTTCAACTTTCTGTTCAAAAAAAATAATCGAGTCGTTAGTTTGTGCTAAATTCTGCTAATAAAAAGAGATTTTCGATCAAACAACTAGAATCAGATGTCATTTGTTGATAGGTACAGTTTTTCCTAGAGTCGATCTAATTTCTGACGCAGAAAGAAAAATATGTGAATGGATTTATATAAAACGACATCATTGAAATTTATTGATAATAAAAGAAGCGTATTTAGAAGCGTCAATAGTTCTACATGAAGTGTTTCTTTTTCGAAGAGTACATAGTACACTTATATTTCACCATGTTCAGTTTACATTTGAAGTAAATATCACCGAAATAAATCTAGCAATACAATAAAAGATCAATGTGTAATAATAAGAAACTGTCACAACTTGATGAATGATAAAAGAAGTAATTTAAAGTATTCACTATGTGGAGGAAAATCATGAGCGTAATATTAGATTTACTGCAGTTTTCAGTGGATACACAGCAGTCTCATTGAAACTTCATGTAAAGTAGTAATTCTAATTCAATAAATTTCGTGCTCTTTTTAAAGTTCGGCTACTACTCTTGTAGAAGAATGCAAAAATAACATGCAGTAAAGTATAATTAATATTCACTTCTATCAACTACCAGGTCTTACGAAAAAAAGAGTCACAAATTCATCATTGATCTAATCTCGCGTTTATACCCAGAATTGGTTTTTTCTTCAACATACATCGATTAAAAAGGATTCAATACTAATGTGTTCACGGGATGTATAATGATTTCTTTGCAATACATAAGTAGAAAGGTCCAAAATCTTATTAATGTTCTAATAGTTGTTTTCACTAAAATAACAAACGACCAATGTAATGTTTTGTTGCAGACTTGTAAACATATGGATTCTGCAAACTTCTTGATAATTTAAATACATCTTCGGTTGGCTTGCTAGCGGTTATGCTTAATGGCTTGTGTCAAAAAACAAATATAAGTAAATCTTCATGAAAAAGAAAAATGAGAATACTGCTATTACATTGTGTAAATTGGCAATGACAAGCTTGATGCTTTATTGAATGATTCAAGTTCATGCGTGTACTATTGACATTAACATAAAGACATTAGGTTGGTACTACAGTAGCATAAAGGGAATATAGTGATTTTCTTATTGTTTTCTTGTATCATACCATCTGATGGAATGCACTGAATAATGTCGAAGACTAGAAATATCGCAAGACAAAGTGTTGGAAAGTTCAAAAATATGCAGCGGTGAAATCTTCGTAGAGTTGATGTTGTAAAAATGATGGAATGAAAATTAGGCAACCTGGTAAATAATCAAAGAGTATGAAGCGCAATTGTTGAACATGATAATAACTAGGACACAGCTACGTTACTATTACTTTCATTACTTCAAAATTTTTATTACTTATTACTGGAAATAAAGTAATAAAAATTCAGAAGTAGTAAAAGTAAATAATAATAGCTATTAAAAAATGCTGACTCGTCATTTTAATGAGGCGATCGCACAATAAGAATAGGTCATTCACATTATGCTGTCACTTATTTTTCGATGTGTGTGCCCATTGTCCTTCTTTTCATAACATTGTCCCATTCATATAGCATCTGAAATTCGGTGCTCGACAAGATTAAGATACCACTTCCTTCCCCATAGTAGTTATGCATCATGTTTGAAGAACCCCTAAATATGGTACGCAAGACGAGATATTGTGTTGATATATATGTTACAGTTGACATGAGAATTTAGTTCAGATTGGAATAATAGATTTAATTAGAGATAGAGAAAACAAGTAGCGTCTATCTAATGATAGACTGAGTCCCTTTTATGAAAATTTCTATGAACTCTTGGATAATTGAAAAAGATTCTAGTCATCTTTTGAACATATAAATCTCATGCTG
>OENT01001184.1:0-53551 GCA_900239685.1 Rotaria macrura | reverse complement strand
GACTGGCTATGACGTGCTAGTGTTTGTGTGTGGTTGTGGATATGCGACCAGGTGAATGTATTTATTGGTTTGTGTTATGACGCACATACCACAAACTCACCCTTAGCTCCAATGCTAAAATGGAACATATCACATAAGTCACTCTCACACCAGTCCAGGTCCGAGACGTACGGTGGGAACCGGCCGGATTCCGTGTTATTCCAATGAATTCCGGAAGCGGGTTTCCGAAATCGGTTTCGGCTTCCAGATCGGGCTTACTTCCCGGCAATTCAGGACACCGGAGCGTATCCACGGATACGGTTCCCGTTTCCTATACCGGATTCATCGTCGGAAAACACCGTTTCCAAGCCCAGACCACAAACTGTCCAGATCCGACCGTTACCGCACAAGATACCGATAATGGAAAAAGCAATTTTCCCATCCGGAGAGAACACGGCTCAGATCTGACCGTTTCCGCTAAGCTCCCGAAAACTCATCTGGCCGTTTCCAAAACAGCGCTAAATACTCAGAATTACTAAATACAATCTACGAACTTTGAATCCCGCTTTTACTTCTTTTTTAAACAAACCATAAACAACACCAGAACATACCCTGGGAACAAATAAAATTCTATTAAAACACTATACATTTCCGTCCAAACTCGCTTTTGTCACAAAAATATGAATTTTCAGTCCGAAGACCTAAAAATCAGATTTTTAGACTTTGACAAACCGAAACCGATATGTGTAAGAACACCACACATGTTAAGCACCAGCGTGTTGAGACTTTCCTGAGTCTTCAAACAAGGTAAGTGACACTTCTAAAGTCTCTGAAGAACCTTTTATTTCAAATTTTTAGCTAAAAGTTTTGAATAATAATTGATGCTCTGAAACCAATAACAAATTAAGTAACAAATCTCAAATTCTCAAGCGACCCCACCAAAATACGGTAAACTATCGCGATGATGGAAATCGTCCGTAAAATAAAGGAATTAGACAAAAAAAATCCCAAAAAAAGACCTTTAAAGGTCTTCTTTTGTAAATCGATGATTTGCAGATCAAGGAACGATATAAATGAGAATTTAAAATGCGATGTAATTGTTTTTGAAGGGGAGGCCCGATTTCCAAAGCAGAAATAATTTGATCGGAATACGGTGGTTTCTGACTCTTTTCCGATGCTTCTTTACCGGATTATTGTATTTTCCGGTTGCTTCCTGGCTGATCCGTGGTATTTCCTTGAAATTTCCGGTTTCCGGAATATTCAGGCTCCGGGTACGGATAAATCCGGCCGGAAATACACCGGAACCGGCAGGAAAAAGCCGGAAAATATCCCGTTTCCTGCGGGTTCCGACCGGATCCGGTCTCCGGAACGAACGACCTTGGACTAAATCAAATTTCATTTCAAAGTAACCATATCACGCGTAGGATGTCTTGGATCTGGATTCGTGTATTTCCTGTAAGGGTTCGCTCTTAGAGAGGACCACAAGCAGAAACCGATGGACCTAGATCGAACTCGTAGAGTTCTAAACAATGCAGTATTTGGATTCCATCCAAACCCTTTTGACCGGGAGAAAAACTGAAAATACTGCAAAGTATGAGATAAAAAACTGTCTCTTCAAGTAAAACCCGTCGGGATTAGCTGAGAGAGGGGGCCAAAAGCTGAAAGAGATGCAGGAAAATAGAACTCGATGACCTCTATCGATTACGATATTCACACACTATACCTTTCTCCAGATCGATGGAAACCGCCTATGAACCTGCTTTTCCCAGGTTTTGGCTTCTTATGTTGCACAATTCACTTAGGAACTGACTCCAACTTAACCAAGACTGATTACAAGTTGAATTTGACGGGCTCTGTCAGGGTGACACATTCGAGATCATATTTCTTGGCGTAGCGTCTGAGAGATCAGCGTTCAACATCCGCAGTGCTACGGTTTCTTCTATTATCCATCTTTAGAAACGCCTAACAGTGGAATGTATGATCTGTAGATGGACTAAGCATGAACCCATGAACTTTGCTTTGTTTCACATCTGTAGTGTTGGTTTGGTGTTTGTGAGTCCTGAGTAATGCAAGCAGTCGGAAACAACTGAATTTTCCGTTGTATTCTATTTCTGTTTAAGGAGTGTAGCTTTCAAAGTTTTATTAGTGCCTTGTGCGAATAACCCCAACGAGGTGATGTTTGGATCCTTCAGAATTTAAGGGCTTCAAACGTCCCTTCCTTATTAGGTTGAGTCGTACAAAGAAATGTATTCTGTTGTTTAGTGCTTTTAGCGAGAAATAAATTATTTCTCTTCCTTCGTTCATATTTAAGCGAGAGATTAATTATTTTTTTTCAATCTTCCTGTAGAAGCTGGGATGGCGCGAAGCAGCCAGCATTGGGATTGGAGATGACAACTGTCCCAGGAGCGTTAAAAAAATCACGAACAGAATGAAAGAAATATTTTCAATTCCGTTGAGGAATAACGGAAAATTGTCATCATTGAGGATGGAGGTATCACATCCTGATTTGACCATGCCTGCATAAAAGCCGGAGATATTTTTTTTCTTCTGCTTTCTTCGCATTCATGTAATTGGTGAATTATTTCACTCACTCTTTCCTTGGTAAACGTATCTACCCTAGCCGATGATTCTTGGTGTAGTATTCTGGCCGGAAAAGCACAAGGAACCAGAAATTGTCTACACGAATCTGATCAGAAACAGTGGCTCTACCCGTATGGAAAAACTACGTTAGGAAGTCAAAGGGGATTCCGCGGCTCGGGTGGCTCCGGCCATACGGCTACGATCTATGCAACACTAAGTCCTATCGCATTTTACAGGATCCAAGAAGGGATGCCATTTCTTATTTTTTAAATGGGGTTTATGAAAGCCCAATGGGGGTATATTCCTTTTTATAATGGGGTACATCGTTGGGGTACGTTATCTCTCACTCTAAAATGGAGGATTTTATTGAAAAAAACGATGAAGTTAAACTTCTTTTGTGGAAAAAACTCCATGATTCACTATTTTTATAATTAGATTAGCTTTATTGTTCGTTTTCTCTCGAAAAACATTATACTAATTAGTTAATTTATAAGTTTAGCTAGTTTCGTTTTGAAAACTAAGAGATTCTCCGTCTGCTGTTGCTTCTGAACCATTAAAAATTTCAATTTCATAATCTTTGTTCAATTCCATGCGAATATTATCATTAAATCTATTGAAGAGAAAATCTAAAACTAGATTTTCTTTTGAGATAAAAACAATTAAATATTCCTCAAATTTAATAGGAAATGGCAATGAAACAATGGGAAACGAGAAAAAGAGAAAAATTTAGTAAAACTTATTTCGTTGTTCATAGTGAACACTAGGGGTACAACAAATCCAAGGCCTTGGGATTTGATGTAAATAGATCCTGATTTTTTGTCGACTGAGGTTTGGATTTGTGTTTGGATTTAATCTTAATTTACCCAAATCTGATGAGACTTTGTATGATAATGTCCGAGAAGGGAGAAAAGAATCTTAAGTCTCATACATTGATATGAAATTGTATAGATTTGTAATTGGGATTTGGCCTGCATTATTAAGGTTGGAATTTGAGCTAGATTTGGGTTTCGAATTTGGTATTGAGATTTTGTTTCAGTGTAGTACGGCTACCAAGTGGGACTTATGTCAGATTGAAAACAAATTCCAAGTCCAAATCCAAACCTGAGATCCAAACCCAAATCCCAAACATACCACCAATCCCAAATCCCAAATCTAAGATGAAGAAAGCAATATCAACAGTCCTGCGATCTAAATCTAGACGAAATCCACATATAGGAACTAAATTCGAACCATACCTTAAATTCAGAAACCAAATCCAAATCCAAGTCCAAACCTCTGAGGTTTGATGGCAAATCCCAAAATTCATTAAAGATTTGTTGCACCTCTACTGAAAATAGTATGTAAAACCGAATAATTCAAGGTGATATTAAACAAAATGGATGCTAATATCTCGTGGTCAGTTCTTTACCAATATATTTAATTTTAGATGTCTTGATATTATAGAAATGAGACAACTCTAGTGGAAAACATAGGTTCTTTTCATTAGAAGGTTTTGTTAATCCCACTGCACACTTAAAAGCTCACATGGGGTATAAGGTATATACCCCATGGGGGTATCAAGTTTTCTGGGGTACAAAATGGTGACATGGTGTACTATACCCCAAAATGGAGTACAATTGGCAGCCCTGGATCGCACCAGTCAACACAATGAAATGGAATTCCGGATTGAGGACCTATTAATTGATCCAACAGAAAACTCATTCTGTTATTAGTACACTATTCAGTATTTCGAGCCAACTATAGATTTTGGTAAAAGCCCTCTGATAACATGCATCGGATCCGACAGTAAAATATGAGCGGATCACAATACTATGAGCTCCAATATCGTTCTATCGCCCTGCATCACTTTAAGTTTTAGGTCCCCTCTCTGAGCGAATCCCGACGGTTTTTACTTGAAGAGACAGATTTTTACCTTGTTTTTTTGCAGTATTTTCAGTTTTTCTCCAGGTCAAAAGGGTTTAGATGGAATCCAAATAGTGCATTGTATAGAGCTCTACGAGTTCTATCTTGTTCTCTCAGGTTCGACTTTTGGTCCCCTGTATAAGCGAAGCCTGACAGGAAATACACAAATCCAGGCACAAGATATCCTACGTCCAAATCAGAGAAACCGGATTATTTTCAGCGTTAAATAATTGGTTTTCATTACATAGGTAATATTCTTGTTTTGAAAGAGTTTATCAAAATGAAAAAGTTATTGTTGAATAAAAGTAACTGTTCTATATAGATATTTTTTGTTTCGTGTGTTTGAATTTATTTCGAATAAAATCCTACTTTCTCTTGGGCAGCATTAGAGTTCTGATTTTTCCTCCAAACCTTAGGTAAATTTATATATAGCCTTATCTCTCTAGTGAATAGTCATATTTACTCTCGATGAAGAGCAGAATAAAGGTATACAATTATCAGCACTGGGTTAGAAATTGCTTTGCTGCATCCACATGTGCTGTAAACATCACATTAACACTATAAATTTTCATTTATTGAATAGTATCCAGAAATAGATGATATGTTCATCGTACTTCAACTTCTTGATTTTTAAAGTCATAATATGTAATAACATACCCAGTGAAAAAGTAACAAATTATGAGAGATTTCAGTAGATTATAATCAGAATTTTTGTGCCAAAGTCCAAATGATAACCGATTGAAATCATTGAAACCAACGATAATTTGCTTTTTATTGAAACGATAGCCTAAAAATCCGGTAAAATTGTGATTAAAATTATGTATGTTTAATTTTAATCATATGATCTGGATTTAATCGGATTTTAATCATAATTTACCGAATTTTTATGATTATTGTTTCATTAAAAATCAAATTATCGTTGGTTTCGACGATTTCAATCGATTATAATTTAGATTTTGGTGCAGAAAAATCCGATTATAATCTACTCAAATTTTCTATAATCGAATATTTTTTCACTGGGCAGTGCTCTGATCATCAGATTCAATTTATGATTGAAAAAATCTTAAGTCAAAGAAGATTAAAAGTATATGTATGTATAAATTTAAATTTATGATGAAAAATTGACGAAGATGCAGAGAGTTAATAGTATGATTTGATAAAGCATGAACTATACCAATTTGATCTTCTATCAATATGTATATATGTTTCAAATTACTTTAAGTAACTTTTCAATTAATCCACGCAAGTTACTTACCAGAGACCGAAAACGAATCGAATTGAATTGAGATTTTGAAAAAGTAAGTCGAATCGAATCGAATCGAATCCGAAGGGCCTATTCGGTTTCATTTCCGAATCGCAGAACTGAGTGTCATTTTCAAATATTTTTCGCCTTATGTGTCGTGCCGTTGCAACACCTTGCAGAAATACTACCATCGGGTGGCAGTTTATCACTGCTAGACAAATTGTCATGCAAAGAAGTTCGAATTTTGACCTCTCGATAGTGAAAAAATCTCTTTATTAGCTCACTCGAAAGTAACAATGATTGATTTTTCTATTTCCACTATATTTCGTCTTTATTTCATCGCAATTTTTTTCTGTATAGACTTAATATTGTTCAGCTGCCTGCGCATGCGCTTGCAGTTTCTTTCTGATAGAATCAATGGGTGGCAGCTGAGATTTTATTGCTTTTGAGATGGCATATGTAAACTAATAGTTCACACTAATTCTGTGGAACCCAAATGCAAGACAACAACTGCCACAGTGACTAGTATTTCCGAAAACTTTAGAGAAAATCATTGGGATCCTACAAAATTCAAAGCAAGCTGCAAAAGATCTCAGTTCAAGTTCAAATAATTTCAAAAAGTAACCCATAGATAAAAAATCTCTAGTATTGACACCAAAACCTTTGCATTAACCGGAAGATCTCAGCATTCTCAGAACATTGAACGAAATGCAGGTACAAGTGGAATAGAAGTCCAGTTTGGAAAATAAACAAGATAGTTCTTTCCCTTGATTAGAATCTTTAGATGCACCAATGCTCTATCTCTTTTTTGTTATGAAATTACTTTTTCTTGTGGAATCTGTTTTTTTATTATGATTATTCTTTGCGAAACACACTCAAAAGCAAAAGAAAAGAATACGGTTCGTCGAGACAGATGAAGCTAGCTTATCATGACTGCGCACACGCTCTATGAACAATGATGTAATCTTCTGTAATGTATGAGTCGAATGGGGTCGAATCGAATCGAATCGACTTGAGATTTTTCTATTCGTTTCGGTCTCTGTTACTTACGCTAGTTGAATTATTGTATTAAAAAAGTCATGTAAACCTCAGCGGTGTAGTTATTATTATTATTAGATAACACTGGCATGCAAAACTGTAGGCTATTTGTCGTCCAATAACTGCTTTGAGTATTTTTGAATGATAATAGTATCTTATCTCTCTTTCTTTGTCCCCCTTTTTTTGTTTCAACTACAATTGTTGTTAAAAATGACTGCATCATTTATCATAGCTCGTGCAATAAAGATGAGAGTAACACGAGGAGGAAACAGCAGAAACCATGAATCCATGAATCCACTTTAATCCACTTTAATCTACGGGAATGCACGTGAATCCACATGAATCGAGAGTTAGCAACAATACTATAGGTGTCAAAAATGCTTATTTTCCGCAGAAAAATGCCGTCAAAGTCAAAAAAGCTCTCAAATGCATATAACATAACCATATCATACGCAATCACTCTAATCAAAAAATAACAACCCTGTCACTCGCATCTTTACTAATGCTCCATTCACTTTTCGAATGAGGAAAGTGCTGCTATGGGAGTGTACGTATGCGTACACTTTCCCATCGGAAAAATGAGGTTGTACATGAAATGTGCTAATTTCCATTGGAAAAATTGCGAAAACAATGTTCATGTGAAAATAAAGGGGCATTTAACGAAGCAGTATTCAAAATTAACGCATAAACTTGCGTTAAAAGATAAAATTACGAAATTTCATGGAAAAAACCTTCATGAAGGTCCGTTATCTTAGGTGCATTCGTCAGAACGAGTTCGTGTTTTAACGACTTTTCTTGCGCATCTGTATTTTTAACCATTGCTCACTCGTCGCACATATTGTAAAGTGATATCTGTTTACACTTGAGAAAGAACTTGACGAGCTTTCTTGAATTATTTTGCATTTAACGAAACTTTCTGTATTGCCCAGGAGAATCATTCCGATAGTGGGATCCGAGCGGATCCCCGATAACAGCTCAATGCAATTTGCTGTGAGTTCCTATACGAATCAGGGTTTTGGATCGATATTCGGAACGCTAGCATTGTGATCTGACCATATTTTACTGTCGGGTTCGATACAACCCGTCGGAGGACTTCGGCCGACTTCTAGTGTTGGGTCCAGATACGAAATCATTTCCAAATAATAAAATATGAATTTTCTGTCGGATCCGCTGGTAATTCCTCAACAGCGAATCTCATCGGGAAAAAGTATAAACCATCGAACTCCTTTAGGTAGAAAAAAGATCAATTTTTTTACATGTCTGTACCGTAATGGCCAGATGTGACCAAAAGGTAACATCAAGTGGTTTTGTGACCCGCCATCTCCTGGAATTGAATACTAGATTTTCGATATCTACTCAGGGATTAAAGTCTAAATACAACGGGGAAGATTTTTTTGCACTAGTTCTTCTGGTAGCCGGTGAGAAAGGGTTAAATAAATCAAAATATCTTGTTTGCAATATATAGTGATAGTAAAGCATAAACATGCATGAAGCTCTACCACACCACATCGACAGAAGGATAATAGTAATAACGCAAATATAGAAGCACATGAGTAATAAATTACAAAAAACAACGGTGGCTGCATTATATTTCGAGCACAGAGCTTAATAATGAGGTGAATTAATAAAATATAAGAGGTGCGTTTGCATAAATATTGAATTAATATCAACAATCTAATGCATTTTTCTTTTCACATTTGGTCATGAATTCCAATAAAAATACATTCACATGCAGAAAAATATATTATGCTGTAATTTTGAAAAAATGACCAGAAATTGAGGACAAGATTCCGTATTGCTTGACCGATAGGTCTGCAAAACATTGTTTCTACTGGTCGGTAAGATATCTTAGACAAGACCGGATCGGATAGGACCAGTCATTTACTATCACCAATGTCAACATTGGTGTGTGCCTGTAAGTGAAGAGAAGACCAACATATACATCCACACTGACATCAACTGTTACACAGGAATTAGCACTCACACCCACCCTCACAGGATAACGTTTCAAATATTCGAAGTATGAATTCATATGCGTTGGAGATGTGAGTGTTGGTGTAGGAAAAGGCTATTGCCATACTGTTAAACAGCAACCATGGCACATAAAAACAGCCACACACCCACACCATACCCCTTTGTGATGATGTGCAACTAGATATGTTCCTTTGTTACTCATTCAATAAATATACTATAGGAAGTGCTGAGTTGATTTACCTTTAAAGATAACTGTTGGAAGGTCAGAAACTTAATCTTATTTTTAATATTTCGCAATCATCGTAAATATTATAAAGATAAATCATATCTTGAGTGGGCTGTATATGAAGTTGTAAAAAGTGATCCATTTGAAAACATATAAGTGCCTATTCTTCAGAATAAAACGAAGAAAATCATTCGAATCTTTCATAAGTGTCAACTCGTCTTGCACCTATGAAAATGTCACAGACGAGATTTCATCCGATGGTCAAATCATTGTTTTTGATATTCTTGTACTCTCTACTTATGACAGAAGCAGTTCAATCAAACGGTATAGGTAATGATGGGCCAATGCCTATACCTTTCCATCCAGATGCCATGTATATACCACAGTTCATTAACACAGCCAAATACGGTTTGCACAAATGCTTCACTTGTCAAAACATAGCAATTGTTGGAGGAGGTGAGTGTGCGTTTCTTAAATATTCGAAGCATCATATTCAAGTAAAACCAGTAAGTCTTCCATTCGGAATAGGCATGCAACGAACACGACTTCCCAGTTCGGTCTGGACTCTGGCAGTAGTGTTCGGGTTCGGGTTCTTATCCATTTCGAGTGTGAGTTAGTTTGATTTAAGCTTCTCACATTGAAAGATGTGGCAATCAGCGAACTACTTCCAGGAATAAGATTTCGTATCAAAATTTTTCGAAACTCGAACCATACAGGTGTAAATAAAAGAAACGAGACTTGTGATTACATCGTTTAGCGTCAATGTTGAATCACACTGACGCTAAACGATGATTAAGATGCGCCTTCTAGTCTAATTGGCTAGGACAACTGCCCAGATGGCAGGAGGTATGAGTTCGATTCCCACAATGTTCACTTTTTCATCGTTCTGTCACATAAAAACACTGATGCTACTTGTCTCTTTCGTTCTATACATATGTAGAACTAACATAGTTCATGTTAACTGCGTTGGAATGCTTTGCTATCTCGGATTCCTTTTGATTCTCATAGAATCTTCCAGAATAACTCCAATCGATATCGAAACCGAACCCTATAAGCGAACCAGATCCCAAACGTTCGGGTTCGTTGCATGCCTACTTAGGAAGTCTATCAATTTGTAGTGGCACGACTTAGCGTAGTAGTTGAACTATAATGCTGCAATTACATGCATTTGTTTTGTATTTCAAGTCCCATGGATCTTACATATTAAGATTGACTTGAGTATCTACAAATCCTTCTTTTTTAACAGTATTCATACAAGCATTACTCGTTTTTTCCTGATGACGCGTATTTTGTATGTTGTTTGCGTATTCCTACGAATTACTTTTCATTTGATGTAAAAGATTTTTGCAGAGATCAGCATTAAGACCAAAAAAAAATGGGCAGGACGAATCTGTACGCTCTGCTGTATCCTCAATAGTGCACATGATGAATCTTGTAAAGAGAAAATTAAGCAATATGAAGTTTATTCACATGACAATCAGCGAGATTGATCCGGATATGATTGTTTTGTGCGCCATATAAATAAATGTGGTAACCTCTGGTTTACATCCGAGTGCTATGTATACTTCAAAAAGTAAAAATAATTACCGACAGATTGATTTTGATAAAACTGTTTAAAAATTTGCCGTTGAGCGCAATAAGAAAGTGCCCCTTCATCCCTGCCAATGCTCTCTTTTTGTCTCGCAGGATGCGATGATGAGTTAGCTGCAGAGCGTTTATTTATTTGCATAAATAAAAAACCTTTTATTTATGCAAATAAATTTTTCATATACAGGATGCGAGAACGAAAATCATATCATTGCTGAAAGATTTAGAGACGGGCTATCGTCTCGTACATTTATCTCAAATTCAGAGTTTCTGACGAAAATTGACCTTTTTGATGGAAAACCAAGACGGGGGGTTGGGGGCTTACTATGTTTCATCCCTTTTTGTAGCCCGTGAAATTCTCTAACGAATGGTCTATCATAGTCCAGGTTTGTTTTAATTATGAGCGCAAAAGATTTCTACGACAACCAAGATGCATGAATGTTCGCATAAGCATGGGAAAAATTACATTTTTTGCGATAATTCAGCAATTTCTTCACCGATCATTCGCATCTTCGAATGAAATATTGATGAGATGATGCTGTGTACAATATTTCATGACAATCAGATTGCTCTTTCAGGAGTTATCGTGAAAAGGGCCAGACGGGCGGACACTGATGAATTTGTGAGTGTATTCACTTTTTCAGTACACAAAAATGGTATTCATGATTCCCCGATCACTTAGTGCTTATGCAAGTAGGAAGTTCAATCGATATATTGTTAAAACGTCGTATGATTATATCCATGATCTTGTTAGTTGTATTTAAAAGTCAATTTTGTGATCATCTTTATAAAGCACGAACGTTTAAAGTGTGGATATATCGGCATATGCTGTTGTGGCTTTACTCTTCCATCAGACCTGTGACCAACGGAGATACACTATATGAATAGCACGCGAAATAGTATGGGTTTATGACGTCGACGAAGAGTAATGCTGCATTAGCATGTACATACATCTGGACCTGATGAGATAGTGCTCTTTAAAGATGATTCCAAGAATGCTTTTCGAGCGCAATTAATCAAGTTCTGAGTATAATCATATGCCTTTTCAGAGATGTACCAATTTAACTTATGTGAATTACCAACAGCCTTGAGCTTTTATTTTCACGCCAATCATTAGTAAAAAATTGTCATCTAATGCACAAGTTTCGTGTGGCACCAGACCCATCGTATGCAACTCTTCATGTGTATGATTAATAGACTCTTATTGGTCATAGTTACCTGCTATCATTGAGATAAGAAAAAGTTTCGCTATTGAAGAAAACGTATTGTGTGATTTCTGAACTAGTTCTCATAAATCGAACAATGGGAATTAAATTCAATTTTGTCTTATATCTGGAATTTGAATCGGTCATAAATAGCATGAATAAACACTCGCCTCGGGAAAAACGCTAAAACTTACAGAGATCTCGCACTGACTAAAAGACATGCTTTAGGTATATCGGGATTGATCAATGCCATTGAACTAGCTTCGGCAGGCCATCGTGTAACTATATATGAAGCAAGTGATAAACTTGGAGGCCGAATTTTTACACATCGTGTACAAGATAAAGGTTACATTACGGAATTGGGTGCCATGCGCCTACCACTCAACCGACACAAGTTTACAAATATATACGTCACTGAACGATTTAAACTCAAAGTTAAACCTTTTCATGGGTATGATACGGATACCTTGGTATACATCAATGGCAGAAGACATAAATTCAACGAAAGGATAGTACCCGAACTACTTGGATTCAGCGTGTACGACAAAGAGAAAAATAAGGTTTGTTTTTACCAATTATTTCCTTCAATCAGAAGTTTGATCGATCAAGATGTAAAAAAGCACATCAATTTAATCATAATCTCAGACTATTTGTACATGAGGACTATGTAATGGCCCATGTACATCTGTTAATTGATATACTATCAAAGTCAAATACATGACATTTTACTCATTAGCATTCATATGCTTACAGATAGCTTTAATCAATGTTATTATCCATGCTGTGCTTTATTCTAGACCGTTGACCAATTATGGAACGCAGCTATCGACTCAGTGAAATATAATGATTATGATGAACTTAAACTGAAGTATGATAAATACAGCATCGAGGCTTTCTTTCTTGAACATCAGAACATGTCTCGCGGTGCGATTGATTTTATTTCTCTCATGTACAATGTCGATATGCAAACAAGCCTCATTGAAATGGTTCGAAGCAGTTTAATTCTTACTCTCACTCCAGAATATTCACTCATTGACGGTGGTTTTGATTTGATGATCAATGAACTCGAACGAAGCTGTGAAAACGTTCCAGATAATCGTTGTACAATTCACATGAGAGCTCCGACTAAAGAAATTCACTATATTGAACAGAATAGTAATGAGGCGATTCGTTCTTCAGTTCGTTTAGTCATTGGTAACGACTCAAATTCGGTTCATTTTGATTCAGTCATTGTCACAACAACGGCTCGAGCAGCAAGTCTCATTAAATTTGAACCGAGAATCTTGTTTGCTAACAAGTACAAGGCATTGCGTCAATTGCACTATGACTGTGCCACAAAAATTGCACATTCATTTAGTCATGCGTTTTGGTATGATGAGGATATTCGTGGTGGATCCTCGGTGACTGATTTACCAATTCGGTTCGTGTTCTACAACAACTTTAACACTAGTGCTAACAACGCAAGTGATGGTGGGTTTATTCTAACTTCCTATGTTTGGTCTACCGATGCTTTGTTGTGGTCCGCCTTGACAAAAGAGGAAACATGTGAAAAATCCTTGCAAGATCTTATGCAGCTTCACAATCGAGTAGACATTCGTTCATGGGTTACAAGTTGTGAAGTGAAAAATTGGTGTACAGATGAATATTCGATTGGTGCTTATGCACTCTTTACCGCAAATCAAGAAACGAATTTAGATGAGGAATTAGGAAAATCAATAAAAAATACAGTACATTTTAGTGGTGAGCATATCAGTTATGTCCATCGTTGGATAGAAGGTGCAATACAATCATCTTTACGCATTATCATGCACATTCAGGTGAGCATTTTTTCAATCTGTTCCGAGTGCGAAATATTACCTTATTTTCTATCGAAGTCAACGTATGAAGACTTGAAAGGGCTTTTCATATAAACTAGGAAATCTTCGATTTCTAAAAATTTGTTAATGAAATCCTCTGATGAGGGAACATTCTAAATTGATTCTACCCATTTTGATTCATTCATGTCCAATTCAATAGAATATATTGAGGTAAGAAAATGTATTGAAAGATTCGTACGCATGGCCTACTGGTACGCAGTTATAGCCCTTTTACTGAAATTTTCCCTGCGAGTCAAGCGTTTCGGAAAATAATCCGGATAAAGAGTTTCACTTAAAGTTTTACCTATTGATAGATTTAATTGTCATTAGATAGCACTGCAAGTTTCAGCGATAACGAGTGTTGCTTCCTCAAGTCATTCAGTTTAAAAGAAACAGCTGTTTGCTACCGGGTAGTAGTATAATTCGGCTATCCAGCCACTATGGCTGAATGGTTTAGTTGTTTGACATATATTCACAAGATACTGTGTTCAAGCCTCGGCTCCATCAGTCATAGAATGTCCTTGGACAAGTCACTAGCAGCTGCTTTGTCCCGGACCACCAATCCGATAACAAATTGACTACGTTGTTGACATACACTAAGCGTTCCTTGTGACTAGTATGTGATTAGTCAGTATGCATGGGGAGCTTAAGAAATTAAGCGAGAAGAACTCTGCGTCAGACTGACCTTCTGTTCAGAGCTACATTTAGTAATGGATGTAGGAAAAATATCGGGCTTCTCGAAAACTGTCCTCGGGCAGCCCCGTATACCGCAAGGTAGCCGAAAGACAGGGTCTTTCTTCATCTTCTTCTAATTCGGCTCAGTTGAACATTGAATATCTCAAGAAAACCACATTCGTTGTCGCTGAAACTTTCAGTGCTATCTAATGACAATTTAATCTATCTAATTATAAGTATATTTTCAGGTGAAATTCTTTATCCTGATTATTTTCCGAAATGCTTGGTTGACAATGAACATTTTAATAAAAGGAGCTATAACTATCTGCTAGTAGACCATGTGCATAGATCCTTCTAAAATTTTCTTAACTCAATATATTCTATTGAATCGGGCATGAATGAATCAAAGTGGATCAAATAACTGGGAATTTTCCCTCTTGCGCTCTGCATTAAAGTTTCTTCGTAAAGACTTTCACTTTTCAAAAAGTCTCTCCTTTATCGTGTTTATGATACGTTAGAGATGAAAATACTAATGAATGATAACTTCTAAACAAGCATGCGAAAGACTTGGATATTGATGTTATAGGAGGAAGAGTTTGATGTGGTGATCGTCGATGGTGGTGTACTCGGTTTAATCACGGCTCTTAATTTGGTGAAGCAGTGGAATGTGACACGGATAGCTGTTCTTGAGAGTGAAGATACAAAAAAGCAATTAGAAATTGCACCATTTCATATTGTTGCTGAAAATTACTATTTGAGCAAAGCGGGTAAATTGGTTCTACCAATGTGGCGAGAACTGGAAAGAACACTCAACGTACCAACAGGCTCGTTACTGAATGTTCAGAATGGTTTCGTTCATTTCGGTCAGTCTGCTCCGGCTATGGCTAATACTTGTCTTAATTTAACGATATCCGACTGTGTTTTACTTTCGCCCAGTCAAATCTCAGATGGATATCCATTTATAGACATCAATCAGCCCGCGCTACGTGTAGCTGAATCTGGCTTTGTGAATGTGTCATCATTATATAGCAATCTGAAACGATTAGTAGCTCGAACGCCTGGTATCCTTATTCGAGATATAGAAACGTTTTCTGCTTTAAAATACTTTCCTGGTGATCCGCGTATACAAATAGAAACCACTCGTGGTTCACTAAATGCAAGTAAAGTGATATTTCTTCCAGGCACTCAAACTAAAGAAATAATGAACAAGCTGGGTATCAATTTGAACATCGGTTTGTACGAACGACCATCTAGTATTCGTTTTCCTTTGATATCTAATTCGAAAAATTCTTCCATGATTCCAACCTGGTCGTATGCTTCAGATACTGAGGATTATTATACTGGCTATGCACCGGACGAGTCAGGGTACATCCTCATTGAACCACGAGTAAGCGTGCCAAAGATGATAAAACTAAATGGGTCCCACGAACAAACGAACTTACCGGACTCCGAGATTCTCAAGAGACTCTTGACGTGGGTTGGTCAACATTTGAATCAAACAGTGGATTCATCAAAAGCTATCATCAACAACGAAACAATCCTCGATCCGATCTTGTTCGACAATGGCTTCATTCTTGACTACATTCCAGGATTCGAGCAGTTGCTCATATTAGGAACTGATAATTGGTACGGCGTACAATATATACCACTATTTGCAGAAGTTCTCTCTCGACTTGTGACCAACAATAAATCCTCTACGTGGTCTAGTGATTATTCATCACTCTTACCACAATTTTCATTTAATGTAACGGACAGAATTATTCCTCCGAATCCTCCGTCGAATCGAAGCATAAAAAAAGACTTCTTCATTACTCTAATTTTCTGTTTGATCCTACTAGAATTTTGTCTTGCTATATAATAAGATTACTTTGCAATGTTAACTAAAATATGATTTACTAATGAAAACACCTGCTTTTATCTTTTATTAAAATGATGGGATCTGAATGATTTTTATACGAATGATTATGATCGACCAGTACTTGGATTCAACTGGTAATGATGATTTATTGAAATGAGTGAAAGGTAGACTTCAATCCTATGTAGTCCCGTGAAGCCTTTGAAACCTCAAAAATTCTTTGATAGCTCTACAAAAGTTCATAAAGACAATCAACAACTACTATGCCATAACTTTTATCCGATTATTATGTCATCAAATAGTATAGATTTTTACTTTGGATCTGAACAGATCGTTCACTATTTTCCTATAATCCACAATTCGACGCAGTCATGAATTCTAACCCATGACATGAACAAATTAGAGAAAACGCATTTTACTGCATCGACGTCTGAATCAAAGCATTTTCATATGTTTCTCTGCATTATTATTTGAATAACACATGTTTAACAGGTTCAGGTTTCGAAAAATATTCGAAACGTATGTATTCGTTGAAAAACATGCAAAATTTGATTACTTGGGCAAATGAATTTCAGGTCACTCATGCCCTGGGACTTTTTTATTTAAATTTTGATCATGAAACTTTGACAGAACATTATTTTTTCTTCAGACAAACATAATATTGTATGAGTCGTGTACTATATTCTATGCTCAATATTTTTCTTCCTTGCATTTACTGTTAAAAACGATGCAATGGAAGTGGAAAGTGGCGCTGACGAAAGTAGACCTGATCGATCGTGAGCGAATAAATCTATCAAATTCTCAATGAAATTATTTTGAATCATATGTTTCTGTATTTCTCATTTTCGATCCTACTTTATTATCGGCAAACATGAAAATCAATAAAATAAACATTAGATCATATATGATGACAAACAGATATTTCTTCTGTTCACTTAATACTATTTAATATTTTTGTGTATCAATCCTTTGAAATAATCTAACCAATTATTTCTCAGCAGTGGAGCTTTAAAGAGACCCCGTTTTTTTCATGTTTGGCAGAGCAAAGTCTAAAGACTAAAACGCCAACATAGAGGGATTTTTACTTTGGTTTAATACAAAGGCTCACACACGATAAAGGACTAAGTGTACTATCAACTTATATTGTCGTACTTTTTGACAACTCAAAGTGCGATATTGTTTGCGCTGTCGGTCGAAGTAAATATAATAGCCAATAGGGTTTATAAAATCCTAGAAAATTACTGATGTAAAGCTTGGTTTTCATTACACTATCAATTAAAAAGTGTTTCTTTTACTATAGATACTCTAGCAAAATATCAATTTATGCAAAGCTGGTAAACTTTAAAATTAGTAAGTTTACAAAGCAATTAAAAACCAATAGAACAAAATAAGACAGTATGCGTGGGATGTAGATATATACGGAACATCCAATGGATTGCACCAATAATGACTAATCTCTGCTGGAGTAATATTATTCAAGAAACGAATTACTTAGGATTTTATAAAGATTTTATAAGGTTAGTAGACGAAATGTGTTCTCCCTTTCAAATATTTGACTTATTACGTTACTCGTAGTTATATAGTTTTGTTCTGTGAAATTTCTTTCTTTAAAAATTTGCTGAAGTCCATCCGAAGTTTTATCTATGCGAAATAAGATCTGACAATACCATTGTCTTCCAAGTCGCGAAAGAACAGATGATTTTATCGTGGGATATTAGGGCGATTAATCATGAGAGCTTATCACGATATAATCATTCAAACTGACGATTTTAACAATATTTTTTTCGATTATCAATCGACATCACCAATTACTTACGGTTGACTAATCCTAGGCTTCTCATCGAACCAGCCAGAAAAAATAAATTTTTCTCGCTCACTTTAGATGAGTACAGAAGAGGTCTCTTTGTTATCTGTTCACGTTCACTTAGATCGACTTCATCTTTTAGAGAATACCCATGCTTGTTCAGCGTGTTCCAATTTTTGTTATGCTACCTTGAAGCAGATTCGAACAGATAATCTTGCACTTGCGAAGCGGGGACAATCGGGTTGTACTACAATTGGATACTCCTCACTTTTGAACTCTCTATATGTATTCAGCAGAACTTTGTAACAACCACAAAAATGTTACTATTGAAGCCTTTACTATAAATATTATGGATGTAATTTTTGTGCTACTATAAAATAAATTTAAATAATTTGCATTTAAAAATAAATTTGAATGATATCAATTTATACTGAAAAATTCAAACTATTTAAAATTAAATTTATGTAAAACTTATATCATCACAAATTAATATATTTTAAAGAAAAGTCACTGTTATTTATATCTATCTTTGAATATAAATATTTTTTATAATCTATACTTGTAAATGTGAATAATGAAATAATTATTTTTCACTTAATATACTCGTAAATTAAACCGCAGGAATAAATTGACAACCCTGAGTCATTTTTAATACGAAAATATTGTCCTCTACTTTACTAAGATATTTTTTGTAATAATAAAATGGATCCACTGGTCATGGTTCTTGTAAAAGTAATTTAAAAAAAAGAAATGTAAAAAAGTAGTTTAAGGATGGCGTGAGTGATAGAAAACATGACTTCCACTAAAAAACCACACCTCACGCCCATATCTACCCTTATCCAAACGCAATCTGAATGGAACCAAATCTAATGGAACTTATGTGATTCATTTTTGTCTCTGGTTCCTAATGCCATAAGGTAAAACTGAAAAAATTTTACCAGTTCTATGGGTGAAAAAATTCATAGAATTTAATAAGAGGTGAGAATTTATATGAACGAAAAGAGAAAAGAAGAAGTTGAGAATAATCTTATTCTTGGTTAGCTGATTACACGTATTTTTTAAAATTAGTTGCAATGATTGAAAGAAGCTACCTTTGTATGAAGATTGAAAACTAATCTTCGTTTGTATAGGTGTTAAGAAATAAAAGTTTGTGTTGAAATTCGTCAAAGATTCGTAACACAAGCCAATCAGTGTAACATATTATGTAAGTTAATTCGATAGAGATCAACCAAATAAGAAGATGTGAACAAGTTCTTTTTTGTTTATCTAAGATAATAAACCAGTAATTAATGAATCAAAAAATTGTCATCTAGCGTAACACAAAACTTCAAGAAATATTAATTTTTTCGATTAAAGTATCTGAAAATTTGAAGTTAAATCCAACCAACCAAAAATCTCAAAATAATCGATGATTTATGACGATACGTCTGCGTCACTAAAACTTCGACGATTAATCACGATACATTTTTACAGTACTAAAAAGGTAGGTGATTGATTGCAATATATCTGAGCTACTCAAAAAGTCGGCGATCAATGGCGATTAATCGTTAACTTTAATGCTAATCTTGATAAATCATCAAAACTCAGGCGATTTTGCCGACATGGGTGATGGCATTGGTATGCCAAACAGTTTTGTGTCACATATTATATTCGAATGATTTTTCTATATTTAAATTCAATGAGTCATCTATTTGTCATACTTTTGCAAGGTTCGCAAATTTAACATTGGAAGCCGATTTTCATTCTTGTTTTTCATAGATAGAAAAGCCAGTTATATGAGAAAATTACTATCCTAGAGACGTGAAACTTGATTGTCGCTGGAAAATATTCCTAATAATGAGTTTTTCGTAAATTTGTCATAATGAGAGAAATTTTGAATTTTTGTACCAAATAATCGTGTTTATTGCCGTTTTAAAATTCCAAACGTAATGTTTTTGTTATTCTCTATGTAAAACTTTGTATCAAACGCATAAATGGTTCTTTTTGTTGTGCAAAATAAGCTGTGCCCCTCTTAGAATAAGCGTAGAACCATGAAAGAATTTTCAGCGTACCTTGTGCGTCTATCAAGTAGTTTTGAATGGGTAATGAAAAAATCATTTTTATTTGATTGCATTCAATATTAAAAAAGGGATAAAATTACATAATCGTTTAAAAAATGAAAAAAAGTATTCCTACCAGAATTATTTTTTCGAATATCAGTAGTAAAATAAAAATAAAAATGATCGAATGTTTGAAAATAGTGACAATGAAACTTCCGTTTTCGAATAAAATACATAGGATATTTGAAGTGTGCATAAGAAACTGAATCGAATTACATAGATTGTATTAAAAAAATATTCAACATTGAAATTTGATTCCTATTTTTCTGGTCATTAATCGGAGATGATTTTTACAAGATTCCCCTCGAATATTATATTGATGTTAAATATTTTCGTAATGAAATATATTTGCTTCGATTCAGTGTTGTATGCGCACTTCAAATATCATAGGTATTTCATTCGAAAATGGAACATTTATTGTCACTATTTTCAAACATGAGACCATTTTTTGTTATTCAAATTTAAAAGTAAATCGAATTAGACATTTATATTAACAAGCAAATTTTGATAAGCCAGACACGTAGTTTCGAATTTCATGAAACCGAAAAGGTTTGGGTGTGAACGTGGATTTGCATCATGAATCTAGACGAAACGTCCAGTAGACCTGAAAAATGTCGACAGCGGAGGCGTTATATAACATGTGGATGATGCGATACGTGGTACCTTTACTTTGGACTTTTCCCCATTTCAACAGTTTTCAGGAGAATAAGTCACCCTACCTGAAGAAATAGTTTCGTCGGACAGAATGGTTCGTCAATTTTGTCGATCGTGACTGACTGACGGTGTGCGTATGGGTCTGGGTGTCGGTGTGGGTGTGAGGCTTTTCGTCTATCAAACTCAACTCACCCACACCCACAACATAAACGAGTTCGCTTCATGAAGCCATATCTGTTAACTCTTACAGATCAATTTATTACAAATACAAGACGAACGCTTTGGTTTGGGAATGATTTGATTAATATGAAATCGAAGAACACTATGAAAGCAAAGCATTTTTAGATTATTCAAGTTTTTCATTCATCAACAAGATTAAAATGAATAAAAAGAGAAATGAATAACGTCGAATATTGAAACATTTTTTAACTCTCATTTTATTTGAATTTTACTTTTAGTTGACTGCAATCGATTTTCGATTTTTATTCAAATATGACAATCGTACATGAAATATTTGGTCAGATTGTCATACAAACCATAAATTTCTAGCAGACTTTGCTTGTAGTATAGATGTTGCAAGAGGAAATTGATAAGTAGAATTATTAGATACAGTGAATTTTTAGTGACAAATTCTCAATACGTAGAATATGAACTACTCTTGAATTCATAGAATGATAGAAAGATCAAAGTTCGATGATCATGGAAATGAAAAATCAACCGTTGGATATTCCATTGAAATCTGAATTTCGAATTATTCTTTCACTCGGAAGCTAAAAATATGCTGGAACGTGTTGAGATTAAATCTAATAATCACATATTATGTGATAGGCTTTATATTGATTTTCGTCGATTGATAATAGATGAGATCTGTGCTTTTCATTATCTCATATCATTTATATTATGTGAGTGAATTGAAAAACTATTGTACCGTTTCGAGAAAAAAATGGATGAAACAAAATTTTTAATTTCAAGATTAAAGATAGTGCACTGTAGCATACAATATGAGAAGATAATAAATATAAATTTTACCGAATACTACTCTTAAATTGACAGAGATAAAAGACTTTCTTGAAGTACACTTGAAACATATTTGTGCAATATTCAAATGGAAGCGTGATATATCTTTTGATAAAATTCAGCCATACTCTTAAAATGATGTGAAAAGCATTTTTGGACTTGTCTGTGGTCTCACGTCAAGTGAAAAAGCTAGTTAGCGCAGCCCCGTTGGGGCTAAAATGTGGAACTCACATATCTATTGATTCATAATGATAATAGAAAACACAGAAAATGTAATATCACGAACTTTTTGCATCGTCTTTCTCTAATGAGCGCCCAATTTGTTTTACATTGTTGCTATTCACTCGTTAGTTACCGTATTTCGTTGTTCATTTTTCTTAATTTTACATTTTTCTTATTATAAGCATGGGAGTAAACGGTAAACAACGCACTGATATAAGACCATAATATAATGCTGGTTGCTCTGTCTGTAATGGATTAAAAAATTGGTTCCTATGGTCTGTAATGGTGGGGTGAGTCGGCGTCTTTAACCAGGGGGGGGGGTATCTGTAACCAGGCGGGGGGGGGGGGAGCATCAAAATTCTCACTCTTACACTTACACTCATTATTTTCTTCGAAAACATATGTGAGTTCCACAAAAATCTTACAGAAGAACGAACGGTGAAGGTTTGCAAGAGGTTATTAAAAGTAGGCAGATAGGATGGGATATCTGATTTTTTTTCTACTTGTTTGTTCACTAAACAACTGCATTGTATAAACAGCACCTAGCGAGTAGATAGTCCCTGAAAAAACCAATCGATGCATACATAATGCTTAGTATTTGTCATTAGTTTCTAGTTTGATTGTACTCGACGATTTCGATTTATTATGACATTCAATGAAAATAAAAAATGACTCTTGACAAATATAAAGTTTTTTCAAAAACCAAAAAAGGACATCAATGTAAATCTAAAATGATGAATTTATAAATTCCATCAAACTTGTAGCCACAGCTATATGCTGTTATATTCATGGTTAAATCTTCAACTACACTTCATACTCAAAAAGATCTCATCAGATTAGCATGTATTAGTAGTTAGCTTTGTATCATCGTTTGAGTTATCTATTTCTGATAATCATCAAGAATAAAATAGTTTTAAAAGCAAGGTATGATCGAACTAAAAAAAAATTGACGCATAATGTTCTGCTTTTCGGAAGATATTCTAACAATATTTCCATAAATATTTCAACAACGGACTAACACGTAATAACGATTTGATACGTTTCTACAGAGAAAAAGCTGTAATTATTTTCCATTGTAGCGAGATTTAAAAGATTTTTATTTATTCATTTTATCTTTGGTTTTAGCTACTTGTAGTGAAACGACACATCTTTCGAATAAGTCAAGTTTAACTTGTTTTCTATTTCAAAATTTGATAAAAAAAAAAGGAAACACAACACTACTGAATTATTTCCATTGCAAAAAGATGCTGTCAGCTTCACTTTTGATTGTAATCAAATCAGTAAGTAATTTCTCGCGGCTGATCTTATCTTCTAATTTTTCAATCATTTGATGACTGTCATTTGAACTATGAATAGACAACGAACGAAGATATTGATTACAATCAGTTTTAATATTTTTAAAAATATCTTTGACCAATAATTCAATGTTCATATCATTTGTAAAATTGACTTTAAAATATGTCATACGAGGACAAAGTTTAATAAGAAAATAAATATCTTCGATTCTATGCATTTTTTCCAAATAAACTTTTAAAATATTATTTTGATTTGATATACAACGAATTCGTTTATCATCGGTAGTAAAACATATGACTTTTGATAATGTCAACGAAGAAATTTTCAATGTGTTGAGTGCAGGTAACATATGTATGATATCGATTAATACATCAGAACAAATGATTTCTTTCGAAATTTCCAAGTGATAGATCTGCGTGAATGTTAATAGATCACGAATGGCTAACTTCAATGACACAATACATTCACCACGAGGAAGACCCGTAAGCATAAGTCGAGTAGTGTTTGAGAATTCAATCGAGCCATTGATATCATACCATCTTTTTCTAAAACAGAAATTGACTTATATATTTCAAAAAAGTTTTACCAATGCCTTACTTGTATGAACGTATATAGTAAACATAATCGAATGAATCCATTTGAATTTCGAATATCCATTTTTTTTCAATCCAAAATAAAGAATTAAATTGATCACGAGGTTGAAAATCTATTAGAGATCCTAATTCTGAATCGATTACTTGATAATATTCTAAATAAAATTCTTCTAATTCAGGTAAATAATCTAAAATTAATTCTTCCCATCGATCACAATCAAGATAATCTCTATCTTCAGAGAATGTAACAATACGTAAAACTTTCAAATTACATTCCGTTTCAATAATGAACATTTCAAATTCGTCAAATTTTATACTAGCCATTTGTATTGATAGATATGTTAAATTACAAAGACTAATCGGTAATATAATTTCATTGTATGATAAACTTTCACATAAGTCTGTTAATGTCAAATGAGAAAGTTGAGGTGTATAAGATATTAAACTACAAAGCTCATTAAGAACACACTCATGATCAATGGAAAGATATTCAACATTACTGAATTGTTGTTCATCGGTAGGTATTGGTAATGAAATTGACATGACGGTCTCATCAGCTGAACATTGAATATATTTCAATTTTGGTAAAGAAAAAATTAATCGATAAACTTCACTCAAATCTTTGATTGTTCGTTGTGTATCGAGTGTTAATGAGAATAGACGTGGCAAAGAAGATAAATTAGTAAGAAATGAAATAAGTACAGTTGATGGAAGTTCATTAAGTACAATTGATTCAAGACGATGATATGATGAATCGATTGAAAATGATGAGAAAAATTTACTTTTTTGCAATGGTAAACAGACATGAAGTGAAAGTATTTGATGCTTATTATTAAGTAGAAGTTGTTGATAAATATTCATATGTGTTTCGTTCGATGTTGAATAATCGATATTTAATTTAAAAAGAAGATATGAAGAATGACGAAATTGTTGAAAACGATGATTTAGATTTGCAAATGCATGATAGATTTCACAACCATCGAGATATTCGAATATTTCATAAAACAAATCATTAGAGAAGTTTTCAATTGATTTTATCGACATGATAGATGAAAAATCTGATCCGTAGAAGAAGCGGATAAAATGTACACGTGTTAGTTAGTATATTTATTCTTTCTTTACAATTCCAAATGGTCGAAATGAATGATGTGCGTCGTTTCTATGAAAATTAAAGTCAGTCACTCGATCGTTCCTTCTATTTTTAACGATGTCCCTCTTGCGAAGTCGAATCCGTAAAATTTGATTTTCTTCATCATGGTACTGCCTGTTGTTTTTTATTCATTAAATGATGCTATGCAATAAAAGGGGTTACATTCAGTAAGAATCATGTCAATTGTTCATGAATCTGATGAAGTATACATTTAATTTCGGATAATCCAATGGAAGTATTTCAGAATAAACTATTTCCTGACTTCTGGAACAGTTTAACATCATCTATTGTTACAATACGAAATTCAAGTAGTTGAAATTAACAAATATGATTCAATAGTCATGCTATAGCAGACTTGATGTTGAGAGAAAACATACGACGAAAAAATTTGAACGTTTTTGTTGCTAAATGATTCATATCGAATAATTAGAGATGTGCGAGTCAATAAAAAAAATAAACACAACGTACACTATCCATCAGAAAAATAATCTTCTCAGATAGTTTCTCAACCATCAACAACAGTCCCTATCATTTTATTTGTCCGTATGTACGTCCATGAAAAAAGAAAAATAGATAAAAGACTACAGAATATCAAAAGAAATACATTGTTAAAGAAAAAGTCTAGAATTTTACCATTTTGTATTCTTCCTCGCTTAGTTTTTAGATGATAAATGAATTAAACAGCTCTACAATTATTAATAACTTGAAATCGAAAACTGATTCCAGCTGATCGCAACTTGTTTCTTCGTATTTTGGATTGTTGTTTGATAAATAGTCGATAGGGAATATGAGCAACAGTGAGCGTATCTCAATAAATCTCATGTTAAATCGTCTATCATGTTCCCAAGACAAGAGTAATAGTGTGTCGGATACATATTAATACTCATGACTGAATTTATAGTCTAGATTATTGAAATACCATAGAATAGCCAAGGTGCACTGCTAAAATTACATTTGATTTGCATGAATAAAATGATTCAACAGAACTAAATACGGAAAAATATATATATATCAAAGTAATCCTATTTATGACTGCGATTAGTCAAACTTCACTAATACAAGCGCTTTACACTTTTTGCAAGACAGTCGAAAGGTGTTGTTAGAAAGATACTATTTATTTATCAAAAATGATGTTGCAAGTAGTTTTAGTTTCGAATCTCTGAAAGAAAATATGATTTTTCGATCAATTTAAAAAGACAAGTAGGTTTGTCTTAGAATTAAGAAGTCGACAGTCAAAGTATCGCAAGTTCAAACATGGTAGAGACTAGTGATACAATCTATGTACTAGTAGGAAAAAAAATACATTCTTCAAAAATCTCACCAGGTGAAGGGATCAGTCACCCTGGCTTCACCGTTGCTACGACCTAGTAACATCGTTTACGTTCTATACTTTTTATGCGTCTCAAATCGAAGATAGACTTGTGTTCAGATCAGTCTTCACAAGAAAACAATGCTGAAAAATTTTGACTGATTCTAATGAAAATTAATTACAGGAACTAATTTTTCCGAAAACGACAAGTAAATCATTCGATGTAAAAAGGGAAACTTTTGAACAACTAGAGTATTCAACGTATAAAAAAACGAGTGTATCTAATGTGTGATACAGTACTAGATTTTTACTTCTGTTGAGTTTCGATAAGCAAAGTGTATATTTCAATGGTGAATCGAACCAGATAATATGATAACTACGTATTTGAACTAAAGATCGTATCATTGAACTAGAAAAGCACGAAGAACACATCATTTACTTCTGAATGAGATGTGCGAGTGTATGTTAGATACTCTCGCTCACACTTAATTATCTACGTCAGTATTGAAAAGTAAAAGAATAATAAAAACTCATTAGTTGCACTCAAAAATAACTTTTTCGTCATTTTTAAAAGACACGTTCGTATACCTCAAGAAAATGAGATATACGACGATACATAATTACATTATCCTTTGAGTTATATATGATCCTTTATTGATACAGTTAACTATTACACATTTAAATCTAATTGCAATGAGCTCAGTTGAAGAACAAAGGATACCACGTATATAAATATGATTATTAATAATCGAATTAATTCTTCATAACTTACAAATAAATCTATTTACTTCTGCCGAATTCACTATTGTATCGGGTGAAATTTTGCGTGATAGATTTGAGAATAAACCACACTGAAACCTTCTAAAATTCTTACAAAGGTAAACAACAGTTTAACTTTTTTTCCAATGTGTATTATCAAGTATACGCATGTATCTGACAATTCTATATTCTTTCTTTTTCTCATTGATGAGAATTTAGTTTGAAGTCACTTAAACAAGCAACAAGAACAAACTTCGTTTATGAACAAAATTTTAAAAATCTCAAGAAATTCTAATTAATGAAAAACAAGAACAGTCGATATATTAAGAAAAAATGCTATGACAATAGAACCATCCAACAAAAATGACGAAATGTCACGCGTGTTGTTACGAGTATTCTAGATGAGAAGTCTTAAAACACAAACTGAACGTAAACCTACTCTCTAATTGGAAATATATTCAATTTTGTTAGTTGTTCATAATACTATGTAATAGGACACAATTTTGAACGAAAATTCGATTGACAGTACCATCAAAATGAAACGAAAAGTATGAGATCCATTCATCATCTGCAGCCTTTTGCTAATTTACAATCACATGCAATTGACTTGGTGAATTCCTCACTAGTTTTATCCATTTGTTCAAAATCTAATGAAGTTGATCAGAGTGTGAGCGTAGATGGTTTCAAAGTCTACATATATGCCTACTGTTATCTATCTTCAGCACATCATTGCCTAGCTTCCACACATGACCATCACCATGCCCTCACTTCATTAACACATGAAATTAAAGACAAAGATCGATCAAATGTTTCCAAGCAACTGAGAAATAGGAATTCTTCGTGGAATCATGATACCGACTGCCTGAACTTCCTTCACAGTGTAGCAGAATCCAACCGAGGTTTCTTACACTTATCAAATGCATCGGAACTTATTTAAAATATACTGACGCCAACTGAATTCGTACGAAATATGCTGTCACTCTATTTCTCTTTTAGTTCAGCTTTTAACATTCGGCTGTAACATACATAACCAAAGACTAATCTATATTGAATTGCGAGAAGGATAAAAAAGAGAAAGCTATTAATGACATCATCAAATAATCAACTATATATAGAAAAAGAATGAGTATAAGTGAAATGAATCGCAATTCAGTAATTATTAACACGAAACACCTGCTCATATCCTGATGCCAAAACAATGCAATCTTTTATATAGTTTACATATATTCATTTTTCTTAATGAATGTCTATTTGAGTAAGAGAAATATCAGTGATAACATGCAATTGTTTCAGTTCAAAGACTTGCATTACTATAAAAGCAGGAATGGGCAGTTCTTTGGACGAGCATGATGTTCTGTTGAGTTCTCCTCAGACAGTTAATGAATAGGTTATTTCTTGGCTACTGAACATTCCTCAACATATCTTATGTTATGTTTATTTCCATTTATTTGAACTCATCTTCACACAATTACTTTTCGTTTTTCTACTCTAGGAAATAGAAAAGCGTCGTACCGGTTTTTCCTCTATCGTAGAATTTACTCTTTGTATCTATCTTCAAACGGATTCCAATAATTCGTTTTCTTACACATTTTATACTGAAGTATTGCCATATTTATCAACAATGGCAGATCTTTCGTTCATTTTGGCCATGTTTGGTATTTGTCTTCACATGCTTAACATATTAGCCAGTTTTGTTTATTGTATTCCAATAATTATAAATACTCATTTTCGAAAGCCTGTCAATTGTTTTACACTTAACATTGCTGTGACCATGTTGCTTACAAATATCTATCTTTTCGTCTATTTCACAATGTTTATGTATGCCTATGGAATCTTATTTTCTTCAAAAACCTGTGCTTTAGTTTTATACATGGGAATGGTGAGCAAAACGCAAGCGGCATATGCTATCCTCCTTGTTACTATTAATCGATTTTGTTTGATGTTATTTCCAATGAAACGATTCTTTAAGACAACTCAATGGATGAAAATCGCTGTTTCTATTCAATGGACAATCGGTTTTCTTGTTTCAATACCAAGTGCACAAAATTTACCGGTAAAAATATTCATCAATTCTATTTATATTAGTATTTCGAATAAATATATTCAATTGAACTCATTCTTATATTTATCTTGCAATGTGCATGGATTAAGTTTCAATACTTTGAAAAACTGCATTATTGAATGTCTTCAATTATTTCTTTCTAGAAAAATCTTACCCATAAATTATTGAGACTGTCTTTTTTCGAAGAAAACTACGTTAAACTATAGAATATACTTTAGTGCAAATGCCTTGACTGTTGTTTTTGCTTGAAGATACTATAGAAAAAAGTTAACATTTCTTTGTTTTTCTCTTTAATATTTTTGCAAATAACGTATGTGGGTAGACCAAATATTACTTACGTATTTATTTCTAGTTTTGTACAGTACTTTTCTGGTTACTTATTTACCAACTTGTAATGATCCTGTTAGTTCCAATGTTTCTCAGTCTCATCCTAAACATAATCATTCTAAAAAATATTCACCGGTCTTCTCGTCGTGTGCAACCTGTACAAACTACGATTCATTCAAATTCTGGTGTCAATATGAACTATCTACATATAAGCCGTCGTGATATGTATCTCGTACGACACGCGATCTTCGTATTCATCGTATTTCTTGTTGGTGTGTGCCCCATTCAATTGCTTATGGCTATTGATTCAGATTTTCATGTTAGTATATTAGTGTACAGGATTCTTACGTTAAATGTTCCAATAAGTTTACTGAGTATCATCATCGATCTATACTTGCTGAATCACGGGGTAAGAATTTATTTGAAAAAGAATATGCTAAAATTTTATCGGAAAATTATTGTGCAATGTACAACTTAAAAATACTTGCTGTTGTAATTGTCATTTTGGATGTCACTTATTCACATATCAATGAATGATTTGAAAAATAAACGTTTTCCTAAAAAAAGCATTATAATGTTACAAACTAATATATTCTTGAATTATGAATCTACGACATTGAGTTCTTATTGAATTGAATTGAGGGTGTGGCTCTTTTTATTCCTCAATGTATACATTTATATAGATGCAGCTACACACTAAAACCAAACAAAATTTTTCGTCTTCTGAATCCGAAACGAATGTTTTCGATGAAAATTCAGATTGACACTCAGTCATTATCATTAATTACATTTCATATTTTGATATTGAATATCATGATTGGATTTCTATTCATTGAATCTTAGAATAATCTAAAAATATCTGATGATGATTTGAACAGAAAAAATCCTTCCACATTTGTTTCTGGCTCAATCACGAAGGTGACGATGAAAAGCGTTTTTACGCTATCAACTATGACTTGTATCCAAAGAATTCCTTAGTAATATTCAATATTGCTCGAAGAAAGATGACCAGTAATTGTATTTTCAAGTTGCTGTGTTATCTGAAGAACTTATTTGTGAAACATATAAAGTTCTAGGGATGTCGAATATTTAAGAAAGTTTCATAATAATACTCGTTTTGTAATCGTCCGATCAAACAGACACAAAATCTTTGAGAAACAGGAGTTCAACTCTGTGAAAAGTGATTCTTTTCAAGTGTGAATAAGTAGTGATTACAAAGATTCATTATAAAAACATTGAAGAACAACTCGAATCGTATAGAATTAAAATATATATATATGGGGTGATAGGATATGTTTATATGAAAAGATGAGTGGAATGAGGATATTTTTGTCAATACATTATTATATTTGTCGATAAATTTGAAAGCAAATCAATATTTAAAATATGATGAGATGCGGAATTAAAATTTCTATTAGATAAGAACATCAAGCATTGTGTCATACGAGACTTGGTCATTGCGAATGCAGTACAAATTCTTTGTCAAGGAAGAGAAAAAGAAAATGAATAAATATTTAATTTATAAAATTGATGTAACAACAAAAAAGAAAAGAAAATCTTTCTGAAAATAAAATTTTGTTTCTTTGATATAAAATTTCATTGTAAAACAGGAATGTGAGGAAGAGATAAAAGTGGATGAATGTAAGGACATTTTTTATTAGGGAAAGTCTTTTTAAAGTCCACGGCAATACTGAACTTTATTTTCTCATCTTGTCATATTCCTTAAATAATATACGATTTGGCTGTGAAAAGAGGAAAATTAACCGAAAAAGGAGGGATGGGTGAGCTTCTCTTTACATTTATCTCTCTTTTCTACTTTGTAGCACTCGAGTACTAAAAATAGGCATAGTGTATCTCTTTGAAACCCTATTGGGGATGTGAGGGAGTGTGTGTAAAATGGCATCACACAGCCTATAATCCATTTATATGTGAATACGTATAAAGCAGACGAAACATTGTTAGAAATCGCCAGACGACGTGACATCAGATCTTTCTCTTGGGCTTTTCTAGAATCCAACTAACTGATGACTCGAACCGATCTCTGGTCTTCGTATCAGATGTTTATTCTTACTCGACGGATTACATAGTATTCATCAATACGGACAACTGGGGGTCTTGTATCGGATTCATTCGTCTGGGTTGTTGGGGAGAAGTGAAATGACAATTTTATTGTCTAATCCGTTCAGCTAGAAGATACACGGTTGTACCACGCATACACATTACCATTGTACGACGAGTGCTAGTTTTCTTAAGTTATGAAGATCTATCGCATGGGATGGATGAGTGGACAATTGATCTTGATAATAGTTTCTGAATATAGGCATTCACAATTCCATTAAACCAAGATTGTTACTGGAGAATGAAGAGTATATTCATTTTACTATAAGAATAGTAGCAGTATACTGAAGCACTAAACCAAGCAGACGTGATGCTGATCTTGAAAAATTCATAGAACAACAAATGCAATGTCTCAATATACTACTACAAACTTAATTTGAAAATGTTATTCCTCATCCTTATTCATGCTCATAACTAGTATTCTTTGCAGTTCAATTTATTCTAAGAATGTATATGAGGGAAACACACCACTTTTTAAGACACACCTTTTTCAAAGACGCTTCAAACTTTCGCAATATTTAGAGCTCGACAAACTGATGATTTTCTTGCCAATATATTTTTGCCAAATCAACAGCTTCGACAAGAAAATCTCATAATTCAACGTTCGAACTTTTCTACAAAATTCATAACAAGTGACCCAAGTATTTCGTTGTTTGAATCTTTTCTATACTAATTTAGGGTCGAAGTATAAAACCCTGTTGACATTCTGATAGCTCGCGTTTCATTCTGTCAAACTGGATAAAAATCATAATGTTTGAAGTCTACGAATCAAAATTTTATTTTTCTTTAGGTGAATAGCTTCATCTTAAAACACAGACTGATATCCAATGGCACGTACATCCACTTTGCTATAAAGCTAGTCGAATTATTACTCTATCTTGATGCCATAGTTATTTGTGCCTTCAAAACGACACGAATAACATGTTTATCTATTGAAGCAATGAATATTTTACATTTATTGTCAGCTACGAGTAAAATTAACAAAATCAGATATCAGAAACAGAAAGAAATGATACCAACTCAATTTTTTCTTGGTCTGTTTCATCGCGTGATACATTTCAATTTGATCTGTACAAATAATGTGTTACTGAAAAACATTGTCAATTTTATTCTTTTAAGAATTTAACAAATACAATAGACGTTTCACAATTTTGTCATAAAAATACAATTGAAGACATCGTTAAAAAAATTTAAGAACCATCCAATTCCCCATAATGTTGTTGTTCTTTATACATTTTTAACGTTAAAAGAATGCTAAGCTATAAAATGAACTTTCGTGTTGTTTCATAGTCGAACTTATATATTCAACGAAGATTTAATGAAAATTTGCGATTTTTCACTTAAATTTTTACTCAATTATCTCTTCATTGAGCAGTATCCTGACTACAGAGATTAGCGTGGCCAGGATCTGGTCATCATCAATTTTCAATGTAGTTATAAAACCGTTATTTTTTAATTACACTAGGGAATTTAACGTTTCATAATGGGCTATTCTATCAATGTGTATCACAATCTTTTCACAATTGCATTAATTCAAAACAAAGAAATATAATTAATACAATATACACTCATTTAGCCAATTAGGTGTGGGTATGATGGGATGGCAGAAAACTACTCATCCACACATCCTCATGTATACAAAAGATTCAAAAGATACAAAAAGAGAATCAGTATTATGCTTTAGCCTATGAAAATTTTCATCAAGAACGTGAGCATGAACGAATGAAGTCATATTTAATAATTGTCCGAAAAAGGCATGATAGATCAGAAACTTTATTTCTAACTTCATTCTAGATTTTTTGCATTTTTTTTTTCGTCTGAGTATTGCATAAATTATATGAAAGCGGATATTTTATGCATCCAATTATATTGATGGTTGGCATTTATTTTGAATATCATCGATAGAAATATGTAGCAAAAGCTGTAGTAAAATTATATTTACTGACATAAGTAATAAGTACATGTTCGGTTTAATCGGAAATAAATGAAATGACTTTTAAAATCATCAGAATGTGAAGCATATTCTTATTGTCATGAAAGTTTTTTATAAACAGGTCCACTACATAGCCGTGGTCTAACTCCTTGGCGTATCCATGCTATCTGTTAACTATTCCCGATATTAAAATCTTAGACTTCAATTTCGATGCAAATAAGTGACATATAAATCTGCATTTTACATCTTGATTTGAAATAAATATCATTTCGTCTTCGTAAAGCTCTTACTACTCGTGATGAACATCAACTAATAAGATGACTCTGCCAAAAATCATTATACACTGAATTGTACTTAATTCAGTGCAATTGTAAAAGTCGTTTTTACAAATCATGCTTGATCGAAACAATTCCGATACACCATGGTGGCAGAGTCCGGTTTTCATTTGTGGACGGAACCTGACTGGATCCTATAATGCCCTTGCATCCTTGTCTAAGAACGTGCCAGAATGAAGTAGAAACATGAAATCACTCCGAGTTATTCGGGTAGAAAACTTGGGGAAAATCATGAGAAACTCAATAGGACAGACATGAATTTGATCAGAAATCAATTGTCACAAGAAAATATCACACTGAAACTGAAACGATTCCAGAAGTCAGAGTGGTCCTCCTAAATCCACTGATTTTTCAATCAGCTTCATCACACAGTCAGATAAAGGAGCCACTTCTGACAGAAAAATACTGGACGATTTGATCCCATTCTGATCAGAAACTTTCCCGTGGACACAGGTCAACTTAATTATTGCTTTTTCCACAGATACTGATAGGAAAAAATCGACGTGAAAACAGAAAATTTTCAACTATCATGTCTCTCATGTATGTATCAATGATGGTACGTATTTTCTGTATAATATGTGACCTCTCCACAATCTTCCAGCCACTTGCAACGAAATCAGATTGTTTACAAAATCCAGAACCATACACATTGAATATAAAAAATAGTATCATTTCCAGGCTGTAATTCTAGTACCACTCTCCGAGTTCCAAAGCAACGTTCCAGTTGCACACCAATACAACCAATCCCAAAAAGGTGCCTACTTATGAGTATACTGAAGTGTATAGTGGTAGAAAGAGAAGAGTTTCAGCAAATATACAATTTGTGCATGATCAATATTCTTTTATCGAAAATCATAACTGGATCTTCGACGAGTACTTAGACTTCACTTGAAGTTCCATACAACTATGCAACAACACGAGTGTGAGAGTGAAATTATCGTATGTTATGCTAAGGAAACGGAGACACACACTCTTCCTTGAAATTTCAGTTGAAGAACTTTTAATGGATGAAATTCGTGCAAGCGCAGCATTGAGTAAACTACTACTGAGATCAAAAGTAAAATTTATCCAAGAACTACAGAAATCATCCGTATATTTAATTAACAGAGATTCGAATCATGAGGTTTCTTTGCAAGAGACAGAAGAGTGGAATCAAAACATCAGATAGGTTCAGCTCCTAGCATCAAAATGTTTTGAATTGAGCGCAAGTCGAAAACCCTAGTAAACTTATATTCACACGTGACTAAAAACGTGCGAGAATAAATACAAGCTAGTATTAAATTAATTCATTGTATATGAACTTCTTATAGGCCAAACGAATCAAAAAAGAAATTATTCTTATTTTCATCCCATTCTTTTGCAAATTCTGTCTTTAATCTTTTTATCCATCTGTTTTGTCACAAAATGTGTTACATAAACAAATATCAGGTTTTGTTTTTATCCTTCACTATTCACACAATTACATGATTGAAACGAAATCATGATCAAGCTTACAATTTTTGTCATAGTACTATCACTGATTTTATCGGCATCATCGTCTTACATTCCACCTAAAATCACTGTTCGTCGTTTATCACTCAAGCCGATTATTTCTTTCTGGAACAACCAATCCGAATTTCGATTCAATTATAACAGTGCCTTTATTCCATTCCGTGATGACAGTACTGCACTTGTTGTTCGAGTGCAAGACCTGCTGTCCAATGCGACATCAAACTATGATGTTGGTCCATCAAAATTAGCTATTGTACGGCAGATAGGCAATAAGCCGAATGAATTTGAATATATACGTAGTGACCAGATTATTATTGATCCAGAAGATCGACCTTATCAAGTAGCAGGTGTCGAGGATCCTCGAATTACGATTATCAATGGAACTTACTATCTATTCTATACAGCAGTTCACTGGACTCCATCACATGAGTGGAGTGCTCATGCTGCTTTGGCCACGTGTTCATTCGATAAAGATCCGATAAGAAAGGAAAATTGGATTTTACATCCACCATTATTTCCGGAATTGTCATGGAGCAAAGCAGCAACATTGCTCGTACATAATGCGTCACATCAATATCTCTTCTTTAACGAATCCAATATTGAATTAGCATTAGCAACAACAAGTGATTTACTTCATTATAAGTATACCAAACGATCATTTATTGAAAAGCGTGCCAAGTTTTTCGATAGTGAATTAGTCGAACCTGGACCAGAACCACGTCGTTTAAGTGATGGAAATTATCTTTTTCTCTACAATTCAGCCAGACGTCTATCTATTTCAAGTAATCATTTGAAACCAAACTGGGATCGTGAATACAATCTAGGATGGATAATCATGGATGGTAATGATCCAACTAAGATTCTTGCTCGAAGTGATAAACCTATACTATCACCCGAGCTCGATTGGGAACGATGTGATTCAATGTCACGTGAATGGGCCAAACGAGGTCTTACACCACAAGTTGTTTTTGCTGAAGGTTGGAAACAAACGTCCGCTGATCAATTTACACTGTGGTATCAAGGATGTGATACAGCTACTGGATTAGCTCAAGTTACAGTGGAATTTTAGTGTGAATGGTTTACTTATAAATGGCGGAATATTATGAATTGATTTTTAGGTTACAGCGAACAATTCTCTGTTTTCACTTTTCTTTCATATCCCAACAAATATTTCATATGCTTACTTTCGGTTAGAATATTAATGGATACATTTCTTCTAAATTTCTTGCTATTGTCACTTGACAGACTATAGTGGCCATTGGATCAACACAATAAACACGATCGAGGCAAATAAATGTGACAGTCAAGCATATGAATGCATCATAGTATGATATCTATCACGATCGACAATCTAACACTATGCTGCGACAGTTTTCAAAAAATCTTTCAAAATTTCCTGCCATCAATGCACTAAACTAGAGCAGCTGATATGAATCTATGATATTCATCTCGCCCCAGAATTTTACACTCTTGGAAGTCTGAATCTTCTGCAAATTCATAAAATTTTCAAATATGTAGTAAAACGAACGTGCTGTCATCACCGCGCTGCCGTAGAGATTTCTACACTGAATGTGTAGGCATATGGTTTAAATGAATACTTGAATACAGAGAATCAAGACTAAACAGTCCGTCACAGACAAGCTTTTTCGTACCATGATAAGATAATAAGGAAACAATTAGAAAAGTTGATAATAATGATGACAAGAATTATAAGAACGTAAAATGAAACAATTGAATAGATAAAAAATAAAGAGAAACAAGGTGTTCGATCAATTATAATGACTAATCCAATTTGTATGCTCCTTGTGATCTACTCGTAAAGTGACTGACTTGGTTTGAATAAAGCAGTACACAATGAACTGCATATTATAGAGAATACCGATTGTTTTTCAATCATGAAAAGTAATCAAACTAAAATGAACACAGAATGCGTGTCTTTACGGAAGAAGTAAAATTTAAAAGCTTTATTTATCAAGCTGTTCATTTTTTTTCTTTAAAATTTCATTTTTCAAATGAAATTAAAGACGAAAAAAATCATGGCAAATTATTAAACTGCTGTTAATACTAATGATGTCGCCATCAGATCTATCATTTCTACAGAATACATCAGATATAGTGTTAATGTGATTGCATGATGTTCAAATTGATATATAGGACCGAAGTACGACCTATGTGCATTCCTCATGTTGAAACTTCGATAGTGTGAGAAAAATAAGTAAGTAATAACAATGAAACTGTATTATACACTTACAAATGTATAGTTAAGTATCGACTATGTCCTACGATAATTGCACGTTTAGTGTGGTCAGAATTTTCAGATTATCACACTATTTCAATTTAGACTATCGATTGTTCAATATTTCGTTTAACCATTTGAAGTTTTATGTGTCCCTTTTTTCTATGATTAATGTGTTACGATGCAAAGATAATTTTCATATATGGTATATAGGTTTTGTTCATTCCATGCGAATTCTATTCACTTGATGATTTGAACATAAAAGCACGAAGAATATAAACGAGAAACATTGTATTATTTCCATCTAAATAAACTTTGTTCGATATCACTTAACTATTCATCACAATTGTTTATGGTTACATAATAATTATCGCTTTTCGCTAATTATTCCCGTTACTCAAAAATTCCAAAGAATTTTATGTTTTGAGGTTTAAAGTTGAATCATCGTAATTTTTCTTTATTAAGACATGGAAGTGATCTGTCTCATACATCCTTCTTGAGTGTGAGTCATTGCTATATCAAATGATTAAAACCATTTAAGAAAGATAACGAACACTTATTTCTATTTTCATGCATAAAATATAAAGAAAGTCGTTGTAGATGATGAATATCATCCACATTTATTGATATCGTTTGCTCATGATTGATCGAGTTTCGTCAATTTCTCTTGCTGGTATATATTGTGCTCCAGTTTAATGTGTCTGCCGATGTTCTCTCTCATTAAGAAAGTTACTTAAGATGATCAACTCTTCCATCACTTGTTCTTATCAATGTATTACAATTCTATTATTTTGAATTATTGTACTATCATCTTAAAATTGCTACTTAATTGATATATTTTACATTTCTGTTAGTTTTTCTTTTTAGTTTAACATTCTTTCCGTAATTCAATATTATATGAATAAATTTAATTATATATCGTCGTATTTTGACAAAAAAGTTAGTGCCCTAGCAATAATACCAAGGGCAGAGATTATTACAACTGTAAAACTTATAATGTCAAGATTATGATTTTAAGTGGCCAGTGTTTCATCTGCTCTGCATTAACAGTGTCCTGATCGTATTTATTCACGTCATATATATCGTATAATACAACGGACAGTAAAAATAAAATACACACCTCAACATTCGGACGTATTAAAAGAATACAGTAGAATATACATCGATCCGTCTTTGTTCATAGTCGTATAAAGTCATGAATATTCACGAGAAAAAATCCCCATCAGTTGTGCTTCACATTAGATGTATCGAAATGCAACGAACAGTTTCCAGTATTTTGAATTCATCATCACACAACACGCTAACATTGTGAATACAGAGTCATTTAAAGTATCTGAATTTCAATGTTCGCATGATCAACAGCCAAACGAACATCCACACTCAATATATCGATACGAACAACGGTAGAGTAGAAGCAATCGATCAATTCAACATTTCCAATAGTCTCTATTTTACGAATGCTGATGAAACAGTCTTTTATGCTGACGGCTTGAATCGTCGCATTATGTGGCATGCAAATATCGTACAATAAATATTCTAGTGTTGGTCGGCGTTTATCTCTCTGTAGAAGGAGGCGAGAGGACGTATAGGAACACATTTTTTCATTGATCGGTAAGTTAATGTAAAACGAAATTTATTCCTAGAAAAATCTCACAGTTTATTTTTTCGTATGTCCGTTTATATTCGAACTCGAATTAGGCAGCTACTCCATTTGGTTACGATGTACGGTGCTATTTTGTGTCGGGTTCTTATTTATTTGCAGAGAAGGATTAGGTCAAGGAAAAGTAGAGAATAAGCAAAGCAGAATATAATGACTAATCAGATAAAAAAATTAAGCTGAAGGGGAATGGCCCTAATCAGGTGTATTTGGGAATAGGACGATTTTCATTCTAAACAAAATGTACGTATTTTCAATATTAGATGCGTGTATGTGTCAGCGTGACTTCATCTAATCGTTTTTTGTAATCTCATGCTCAGGAGTTGTAAATTAAAATTTCAAATCAATTAACAGGGAAATGACATCCACAAGTACTATATAGTTAGAAATTGAAAAGATAACCTTTCTTGAATAGACACAGCTAATATTTACTTTCAAAGTGTAACTACAATTCATCCTAGCTGCACATGTTCAACACTCCTCCTCCACATTATATTGCACTGATACTTAATCGAACAATCAATTCATCAGAAAGTGAGAATCCGAGAGCTCTATTTAAAGTTTTGATCTATCACATAAAACTCAAAATGGTTTGTTAAAGTGCCCATCGAATCGTAGCCATGTTTTCCGTAGTTCCATTGATTTATCATATGTCGTGTTTGCTAAAAATAGGATAAAGACTTACCACTAGAAATAGTCTGAAGAGCTATATTATTGTTTGAGTTTTCTTCTAAAAAATGACAACAATCTTAATGCCGATTTTTAATATTGGCAAAGATAGTGAACAAAAATTTTCGTTTATTTTGAAGACAAAGACTACACAATTAAGAGAAACTCATCTCTACAAATTAGATCATACAGCTTTACAAACTTCATGTTCTCGTACACATTGATTTTAAATATAATGTATGATTTGATGAAAGCAGAATAGGAGATAAACCATGACTAGTGATGCAACGGTGACGGTGAATCACCTGTTCACCGTTCTAATGGAAACCACCCTTAACGGTAGCCGTTCCACCTCTAACCGAGAATACCAGTTTATACAGGCTAATGTTGGCTAATACCAGCTTATAACTGCTGTATACCAGTTTATACAAGAGATGTAACGGGAAAAATAACCGGTCATTACCGTAACTATCCTAAAGCCTTTGAACAACCTTATTTGACTTATTTTGATTTATACCGGCGGGATAAGGCGAATATCCACTAGTATCAGTGTATCCAGGTTCGAACCAGTTACTGGTATGAACCGGTGATATGTAATTCAGTGCGATCGTTGCATCCCTAACCATGAGCATTCCTTATGGGTTACCTGATACTCGTGATGGAGCTATTTTTAATTCACACATCTCATATGCACTCAAACACGACTATGTTATATGAGGTTGTCGTAACTATCCAATAAAATTTGCTTCCAGTGGAAAGAAAATCTTTTGATCTTTTTCACCAGAGAATAGGGTGATGACTTAAGTACATGAGACACTCACACAGGTACATACGGGTCTTTTGTTTCGACGAAGAGATGCAGACTCATTCTCACATTTGTAATTCATCAGAAACACATTTTTATTTATCAAAAAATGAATTCGATGAACGTTTCAAAGTGAAACTGTCTGGGGCGTCGTCCGAAAGAAATCTTTCTCTTGTGTTAGACGCCGCTGGATCCAAAAGATGGCCGGAAAAATCCACAGAAGAGCCCAAATTGGAATCCAGATTAATGTGGCACCAAATGCAAAATTATTACTTGTTGCAAAGCTAAATGCTGCACTCACGCCTATGAATATAAGCCCTCCGATAGCCCAGTAAGCTGTCATTTCGAAGATTAGCCGTTGAAATACGATGCTACTGTCGTAACGATCTTTCAAAAGTTTTCGAAATGTGGATCCACCAGCACCATCCACCGCAACAACATCTTCCATGATATAATATCCAGCTGGTCGCATTTGATGACCAGGTGGTAAAGAAGATATCCATATAGGTGATGTTGGTTGTAGCAGGGATAAAAGAAACTGGAGAGTGACGATGCCCATAAGAATAGACGGTATCATGAAATACAAAGCTCTAAACCCGATCCATCATAAGTGGAGATTTCAATGTTAATAAGTGAGTTTCAGTATTCTTTTCTTTACTTAGCTGATGGTATAATGATGATTAGCGGGATAGATACTGCAGAGACTTCAGTCTCTTTTTTTCTCGGAAGATTTCTGCTGAAACGTGTAGGAAACTTAATTCACACATGAGAAAATGTCAAATATACTCATCTTTGTTTTCACTCCCATTCAAACCCCAGTGAACGGGGTTACTTATGATTGAAATGTACTTGTGAGCACTAATATGAGGAGCGAATGCTCAAAAATATTTCTGAATATAATAATCTCGAAACTATTCATCACTTTCACGAATCTTATCTTCGCTCTATCGCAAGCACGATCGATAAAAAAATGGATACAATTAAGTGGAATAGAAATGTCACTAGAGTTAGTTCAATCTGGTGATGTTTTTGATGAAACACCCACACGTAAAAAGCTAGATTTTTCTACAGAATCTGTATTTAATAGAAGAATCTTTTGGGTTCTGTGCAAAGTTTTCGAGCTGAAAAGAAATTCGATAATTTTTACGGAACTAAAAATGGCTCTCTATTTTCATGTGGGATCATATAATTTCTCTTTTTAGACAGAAATTACTTGATCGCAAACGTCTATTTTAAGAATGTTGTCAGTTACGAATTGCTTCTGAGACGAAGCATATATGTCATTCATATTTCTAAGGGGAGTGAACAGACTCGACAAGATCAATCCCCAATACTACCTATACATGCAATATTCAACTCATCCTACTTGAGCACTTGGTTTGCATTTTGAAATGCCACACAAAATAATTAACATAGCAACAAGTTTTCTTTCGGAAGAAGTCTAATAGACGATGCTTACGGAATAGGGATCGTTGTTGCTATTATGTAGAAAGCTGTAATAATTATCGTATTGAGAACATATTCCCACATGAATAGATCCATAAGATTTCCACTAAGCGGACGCCTATCACCTTCATCTTTTTTCCATAGTTGCCAAAAACGATATGGAATTTGTACGAGGACTGGCACTGCACTAGGACAAGATACAATGCCTAGAATAGTCCCGATGTCCAGTTGAGTAAGGTAGATTAAAGGATAAAATATAACTATCGGTATAATTGTTACAGTCAATAAAACTGATGACCAAAAAATCACATTGGATACAATTCGACTTCTTAAATCATATTTCAAAGAAATCGGATTTTCTTGCCAAATTTGTACAGGATTAAGATCCGGTTGTGACATATTTAAAGACCTATAAAAATAATATAGATGTTACAGTATTTTATTGTGAAATTTATTGAACGGATTCAGCTAGATCAATAAATCATTTTTACGATAATCAAGTATAGTCAAATTACTCTTTTCTCAAGTCGCAATAAACTGGGCAATATATCTCCTAGAAAAGTTAAATTAATGGATTCGGTATCGATTACCGACCTCTCCGTTTATCTTTGGTACTGGTCTGAATTTTGGACCTACAGATCTCGATCGATGTGACCGGGCCGCACTAGTTCCCAATTCAAAGTCTATCTAACTTTTGTTAGAAACAGTCTTGATGATCGAGACTGTCAAAAAGTTATTTTCTATCATACTAGCAGTATCACCTTGAATAAGCAATGAAATGCTTCGGCTGTTCTTACAAATAATCAGAAACAAAACGTTTCGAAAAGAGGTTTTATATAAAAGATTCTGCGATTGTTTCATACTCTATGTCGTTTGAAAAGGTATAATTGCTCACGTTTTTAAGGGTAAGTAGGTGCTACTGTAACGACCTGGTTTTATTTGCAGTAAACTATCCTAAATGTCCTCAGTATCAACAGTACTTTAGATAAAACACATGAATTATTTCAATTGAAGATAAATACTGAGAAAATCTACGCTTAGTTTATTTCGAAAATTCAACCTTTTCTGTTCAAATATTTATAGGCAGCATACTAAGTTTTAACACTAATAGTTCACATAATTTTTTTAAAATTTCTTCAACCAATTAGAAAAGTATTATATTTAGTACAATGCTATGGTTAGGCGTTGGATACCCGAGTTTTCGATGTTCAACTCTCATTAATATTAGAATGGGTCCTCCTAATAGATATTTTTCTATTTTGTTTTCTGATTCATGTAAGTTCTAATCGAAGAAAAATGTGATAATTCCTAACTCTTTTCCAAGGGTATTCCATGGAGAATCAAGATAGAATAACAATGACGCATACTCTGTTATGATCAATAGATCTTTCTTGAATGACTGGCTTCAATATACATCGTACTGTTCTGGAACTCTAGTTTTGGCAAAGTGATACACACACGAAATACCGTTGCTCGATAATGAAGCATTGGATTTCACATAGTGGCAATGTTCGTTTAATCACCATTCGACTAAATCAACGGTTATTGTATCCATAATTATGATGTTTTGAAGAGTAGTTTAAAACTCCCTGCTGAATATTAAGAAAGTTTTTTTTTTCTTATAACATAGTGTGTCGAGATTTTCCAATACTAGTAAATGATAAGTAGAATGATCTATGTAGCATATCTACTGCTTATGTAAAACTTCTTTATTCAGGATGTATGCAAAAATTTTCATAGCACCTCCCCTTCGAAGCTAAAATGGGGGACTCACATATCTGTAGGTTCATAATCCTAATTGAAATTACAGAGAATGTAATACCAAGAGTTTCTTTGCATCATCTTTCTCTGATGGGTACCCTATTTTTCGTTTTTATTGTCGCTATTATCTCGTTATTTTCCATTTTCTTATTATAACCATTGAAATAAACGATAAATTATGCTGTGATATATGATGATAATATAATGCTGGTTTGTATGTCTGTAATGGAGTAATACACTAGTTTCTATGGTCTGTAATAGTAAGGGGAGTGTATCTGTAAGAGGGACTATGTCTGTGACGTGGGAGGAGGCCGGCGGCGTGCGAAGCATAAAAATTCTCACTATCAAACTTCTACTCACTATTTTGTTCGAAATAGTATGTGAGTTTCACAACATATTCGTCAGATGGATCGACAATTCATAATGACTCTTAACTTTTCGTTAAACAATAATATGAATCTATCAAATAGATTGATGATAAGTTTCTTTTTTGAAATAGATGCATCTATACAGATTAATTCCATTAGATTAAATACTACATAGTTTTATAAGCGACGTTTTGAATGTGTACTTTAAAAAATGTGATTCGTGATAGAAACCACAAATAAGAAATCCTTGAATATTTTTTTTACAGAGAAACATGCTGTTTTAACTCACTTTTCGAAGTTTTTAATGCCTGTTTTCAGGTATAATTTTAACACATGTGGCACATTGCTTCATCAAATTGTATTTGATCATTTAACTATGCTTTCGCTCGTTCCTTTCAAACATGCTTGATTGGAATCGACCAAACAAAAGAACGCTGTAGGGTGGTGTTTTTATTAGAAGAGTATCTCTTTGAAAAACAAATTTATGACACACTAATGAAACGGAAGCATATAAAATATTTTACACTCTAGCAACTATGTAGCGTGCGTGTTAAACACACCGAATCTCATTTTCACAGTTGCTTTTTATAAGACTTCCGCGCACAGTCATACATAAAGAAAAAGTTTATTCACTCAGGGTCATAGAAATCATTAGCACTTAGCATATTCGTTCAAGTAGACGCCCCCTCCCCTGCAGCGTCTGAAGTGCGTGTTAACTGAGATATTTTGAAACAAGATCGTATCTTTCATAGTTATTCTAACTACTATAGAAAACCATGAGAAAAGTAATCAATAATAAGTTTTAAAGATGGTGTCTTGCGTCAGAAAATCTCAGCTTCAATGTACTGATAAATTCATCGTATCTCAGCTGCTGAATGAATACTACTGAAGTTTAGTTAAACTCTGGTACCTAGCCCTTATTAAATGCAACGAGATAGATCCATTATCACCTTCATTGTAATATTCGCATTCCTTAGCAAAAAATATCTAGTCATCGAAAAAAGTATTTTTATTCCTGATGCTTTGTTCACTCCATTCTATGAAACAAGGTGGACGAATGACTGATAGGATGATACACAGTGTATCTATACATTCTGTTCGCAATTCTCATTAAACATACTCGTTGTAAAATGTGGGTAACAATGCTATTTTCGGATGAACTGACTACCATATTATATAGACAAACACTATATTACCGCCAATTTAATTACCATATTATATGGAAAGTATCATGTTGTAAACAGATGGAAACGTTGAATAGAAATGACAAGTAGCCAAGGCGATGCCATTGCATGAGTCAATAACAAGACAATTTTAATCATTCAAGAAAACAATTGTGAACTGGCGTCCTCTTTCATACGAGCCACATTTATGCGTATTATCAAGTGCATCAATGCACTTCCAAAATTAATCTATTGGTTATTTATTATAAGACCTATCAATTTCAAGATGGGTGCTATTAAACAGCTGTTAGAGTTTTAAAACAATCGGTATCACTATCTTTTCTCCTTTTTCTAAATGTTTCTACTCAGTAGACTGCTATCATTCTTAAAAATATTGACACCTCTTATGCAGTAGTACCAAATCATTTCAATAGGAAAGAAACCGAAATTTTTCATTCATATTCAAAAGAATCTAAGCGATATGATTGTAAAGGACATAACAGTTAAAACCAGCGTTCCGAATGGAATTCGAAAAGAAAATGGTTTCGTGCAGTTTGGTTTATTGAACAAAACGTTTCGGTACACTTTACTTTAGTAACCAAAGGGTACCAAAGTGTATATATCGAAACTTACGGTATAATCTAGAAAAACACGTGTTCATTTTTATATCTGCTAAACAAACTATTCGCTTCATGTTAAAAGAGAAAAGAAAAAAATGGTGAATACTGTCCGTAGGAAAAAAAATACGAAAAGTAGCACTAGTCGATAGTAAAAATGAAAAGCAAAGGTCATATCGTTCAAAGTCAGCTTTTCGCATCCACTGATATTAGAATTAATTCGTATACAAATAGATTTTTCGATAGAGCGCAAAGTGTTAATTTTGTAGGCAAAGTGTTCTGCGTACACTTTGTTTTTGTCAGCAGCGTGCAAAACAACGTGTACTCGAGATTTAGCAAGGGCTCTATACACTTTGATTATGCTGGGTACACCTGCTATTCGTATCGCTGGTTAAAACCTAAAATAATTATAGTTAATTGTACATGTGTAGTGCATATGTCGCTCTAATAAAATATTTTTTTTAATGAATTGCATACTTAATTTTATTAGTGTACTGTTGTATTGATGCTATTTCAATTGAATTTCTATGCACATTTTATGTCAAAAACTAAAGTCCGCTGTCTTAAAAGAATAACGATATACAATATGTTCAGTTTATTTGTCATCAAATACAGTTAAGAAGTCAAGAGGATTAGTTCAAAAAGAAAAACAGAAACAGAATTCAAATAAGTCAATTCAATATAAATTAGACAATGTTCACTAGTTTTTAAATGGAATCAGAGAAAAGAAACATGTATGCAGTTAGAAGGTTTTCGTGACTTTTAAAGAAAAGGCAGACTTATAATGATTGATTCGAAATTAAAAGTTAAGTTTTTGGGTGTGAATCTCTGAAGTAATAAACTTTATTTCCACTCACGCATAAAAGACTACGCATTTCTACACACATTTCTACTCTCGTTTGATATATATATATATATATATATAATGACCATTCGTTTTTGTCTGAAGGCAGCAACATTGTAGAAGGAATTTTACATACGGGTAAAGAATATTCTTTTACCGCCATCTACCATATTGAAATCACTATGATCTCTTATTTTCGTCTATGCATGCAATTGAACAATGTGAAGCATTACATGAATAAAATAATTCCCGATTTAGTTTCAATTATGTGTGACGTACAGCGATTGTATCTGAAATATCAATCACAGTAAATACAGAGAGATGAAGAAAATCTTTTAATCGCCATTTGTTAAGATTATTTTCATTCCATAAGTCGAGTCGCTTATAGTGGCCGAAAATATAATGGGGGATGTTTTTTGTACATTGTTTAATCTAAAATAATTCTGGATAATCTTCATGCATGCTATGTGAACTATCTGTATTCAAAGTATAAGTGTTCTAATCTTGAGTCTGAATGGGCTTTTTCTTCTCGCGACTGGATACTTAATTTCACTGGATGGTCTGCCACAAATAATATTCAGTGAATTGACCTGCCATTGATTTAACAATCACTTCTTTTACTTGATTGTACTTAAGTATCTGAATATAACAAAACGATACTGTAAACTACTACGAAATCAAAAGTACGAAGAGCAATAAAGCCACCTTTGGGTCCAAAGTATTTTCAAGAACGAACTATGAACAATGGACTAGATAGAAATGAGCTACGAATATCAAACAACCATTAAGACGAATATCACCTTCGGATTTTCGATGCTTATGCACACTAGAAACCCCTGCACGACGGAGAAACCTGATTTCTAATATACTTGCTGAATCGATAGTTTCAGACTTGGATGAAAATTATCGCATTTTGTTGAATTAATTTTCAAGGGATCTCGCAAGACTTTGAGATCTAATGTATTGTTTTTGACTCACATATGATAATTCTACTAGAAGCGCTAAAAATAGACTATTTTCAATTTCATAAGTTTCCTTTCGAACAATAATCTCAATACTCATCCTTTTAAATAATGTTCACTTTGTCAATAATTATGGCTACAATTTTCAGTTCGGTTAGAGTCTACTGATAAATTACGCACATAAAAATAGCCTAACTTCACCATGGACATTTTTTCAATCAATGTGATAGATTTTTCTAAATTTTGTTTTCGTGAAGCATACGAACTTGCTACCACTTCTTGAATATACACTCGCATGTTTTGATTTCAAGTTCGGCTTGACAAACACTACAAAAAAAAAGGAATTATCGTTTTCTGCGGCATAGAAGAAAGAAAACGTTGAGTGTAGGGATCTACCGTTTCAGTATAAGTACTGAAATACTGACTCTTTCCACCAGTACATTGACCATATTTCACCTGGCACACTGTATCGATGCCACTAGCAATGAGACCAAACTACAATGAAAATGACTGATGCCCTATCACTAAATGTGCCACAGTGCGTTATTGATCACTGACTACACTGATATCTGCGTCAGTAAAGCACTTCCAAACCGATGGAGATTTTTATTTACTAGAATATACATACAGAATATTATGACAATTCTCGATTGAAAAATGAGAATGCACATAAAGATTTCATTTGATGAAAGCACATTAGTTTAAAAGTTTCACCTTTTTTCTTATAAATGATTTTATTCAGTATAAAACTCGGTTCACGAATAAGGGAATGATTCTTCTAGTCTCTCCATAGAATTTACAAAGTGCTTTCAATTAATTGTTTTTTTGCTACTTCTTTACGCTCTCACTATGTATAATCGTTCACCATTTCATTATTGCAATTTGATTTTGACTCACTTAACAGAAAAGTGACATCTGATTTTCAGCATTGCCTTTTCATATCTTGTCGTTGGATGAATCATATTACGCAGTTAGAAAAGAAAGAAGGAAGTACCCTATTCTATTTCTTCCTGCTTCGTTAGATCTAGATCCATCTTATTTTTGAATAAAAGTTTTAATTATTCAATAAGTCACATATATTGCTGTACAAAGATAAGAGCGTAATAAAGTGGAGAAAAGTTGATTCCAATCAATCATAAGCGATCATTTGTAATCATCGACAATCAGGAGATTTTATTTTTTTCAAAGATATTTTGTCCACAAGTATCTCTGTTGCATTGCCAGTGATTACTTTTCATGTCATGGCTAGGGGAGGAAAGTCACGATTGCTATTCACTTAAATTATCAGGTACTGAGAAACGGAAAAGATTGTGTGCTAGATTACTATAATGTGGTATCCTACAAAACGGGACCTAATTGTGTTTGTCTGAGAATCAACTTCGAACCCTGAATATTTCTTCACAAGTTTGTCATGAATTTTATGACAGGTCAATTTCTCAGATCAATGTGGTCCTCCCGAGGTATTGAAAAATGTACTCTATTGTGTTTCTACTGCAAGTCCTTATATTTCAATAGTGGTCATTCTGCTGATTTCAAATATCACATTTTCAAAAAGTTAAATGAGGATTCTTCTGCTCGAAAACCGTCGAATAGTAGTCGAAAAACATAAAAATTTACTATGGTTTGCAGTAGGTCTAGTTTTGCGAATAAGTGAGCAGTTCAGGGAAATGTTTCGGGCTCTATCTAGATCCATTGTTGTATCATGACAAACTAACGGCATCACATAAAAGAAGTATAATGTTGGAGCAAAAATAGTTTACCATTATGATTATGGGTTTTTTTTTCATTTATGCCATAGGCACAATCAAATACATGAATTGTACATCTAGCAAAACAACTATTGTCTTTCATATGGTGGTGAGAACATAGTACACATGATTCGTATTGCGTTGAAGAGAGTCGATCAAATATTTTCAATACAAAAAGTATTTTCACTAGAGATTTTGGAAACTTATCACACGAATCCCTAATTGAACTCATGGTACTTATTAACGTATACTGCATTCAGAAGAACGCTAATAAAGTGAGAGTCAATGGTTCCTATCACTTGAAAGTATGACTTTCATGGTGTGTGCTTTCCACTCTTTACTGTCGCATTGTGAAACAAATCGAATATCTGAGAGTAAGACGATGTTTTTAGGTGAAAGATTCGAAATAGAAAATCTTGATCATAGAAAACAATAAAGACATGTATTCTGTCTTAAACAAAATTAAACTCGTGTTGGAGAGAAATAATCGGTAATTACAAATTCTAATACATGCTGATCGTCAATACTTAATCTGTGCATTCTAATTGTTTCTCCTACGTACGCTTTGGCTGTTGATGAAACCATTCGTAGTCTGTTTTGATAGTGTGTGATGACCTTCTGTCGCATGATTCAAGAAAGAGTATTAGAATACGGAGAAAACTTAATGTGTCTCAAGGATTTTCTAGCACATTAAGGATCATAGACAGATGCAACGCATTTACACTTTTTTGTAATCGTTATATAATTAGTCAGAACATAAACAATTAGAGCGGTGACACTTCTCAGCTAAGTCAGGTTTCGAGCAGTTGAATAATACTGTCCAGAAACGTTCTATCGTATGACCGAATATGGGATTGTCTTGTGTTGATCTTGAATTCGGAGGAATGCGATCTCGGTGAAGCCAGTGCGAGTTGTTAGCCTAAAAAAAAATCGTTATGTTCATGATAATATAGTAAGTAATGAGAGTTTTACCGTAATAAGGCCAAGTAAATATTTGTATAGAGAGAATGATCGACTGTGTATTCGTCTGGCGCTTACAAGAAATTGACCTCTAAAACTAACCTACATGGGCAAAGCTGATAGTGTATAAACAACATAGTTATATATTCTTACTGCTTGTCCACCTTCTGGACATAATGTTTGTTCAACTAAACCCCAGAGCTCTGTTAATCGCGGTAAATGTCCAGCTGTAGGGTGATAACCACAATCATAAGTACTAATCCACTTATTCTCAACAAGAGGCATAAATCCTACTGCAGCATTGAACTGATGAAGTAATCGTTCCGAAAACCAATCAGATAATCCAACGTCTGTAATGCCTTCTACACCAGCTTGTGAAAATAAAGTGTGTTTGGCGAGTGTATCGTAGTTCTCAACTATGTGCGTCAGATAAGTGGCTCCTTCTCTGCCATAATTGGGTAATGTCTTCACAATATCTGCTAATAACGAATCTTTTAGTTTTACGCTGCCAATATTTGAATTTTTATTGTAGACGATAACTCGAGGGTTGAGTACATGAATAGTTGATATATTCTTCAGATAGCGAATAAATCTGGCAACGATCGGAATATCTTCGGCATAATAACTGAGTACAATATCCAATTTTCTGTCGGGTATGATAGAATGCGTAGAAGAATTAGTTGTCGGTGGGTTGAATAGCGAATGGTTGTAGTGATTATTCGGTGGACTGACATCAACTTTAACATAGGAACTGCGGAAGTTGATAGCTAAACTGATTAGTATGATGAGAAGACAAAAAATTAAGAACAGTATTTGTCTTTGCTTTGAAACTGTCGGTTTTGAATGTTCATTTTCTTCCACAATTTCCATAGTTAGTTCAAATCAGTATTCAGCATGTGTCCTTGCAGTAATTTTTATCGACTAAGATAAATTTAAATAAAATTTTAAAACGATTTCAAAGCTATATCTAAAAAAAAAAGAAAGTTGAAATATTTCGAATAGACACGGACGTGTGAGTTTGAAGGTAATGGAGGATCCCTACACGTACACGCTAAAATGTTCCAAGTGTATTTTAATCCACGTGAAAATTTGAACGTGTAACGTTCATATTTTCTCTTTATTACCGTTCATTACTGAATCTGAATATCTGAGAGTCAGTGAAATGCAACTTCCTTTGAATTATTATAAAGCATGTTTTTAGGAATACGTGCATCCTTTGATAGTGTATGAATTAAAAGTTGACAAGCTATCATCACTAGTTGATGAATTATTTTACTAATATTGAATTGACGTGACGCTTTGTACTTTTTCAGACAAAATAAAGCAATAAAAATAACAAGATTCTGTTTTGTTCTTCTAAAAAAAAAATTCAAATGCAAATGCATTCTCTTCTTTCTTTTACGTACACTTACTTCATATGAGCAAAAAGATTTCTTTATTTTGAAATACTGTTATTCTTTTTAAAAAAGTAACATTTTCTCTTACTTATTATTAATGGACAAGGATGTTATAAACAAAGAGCGAATCGTCACATTAGTTAAATATTAATATGATGATGGATAGATTACGTAGTTCTTTCACTTTTAATGAGGTTTGCCTTTTAGTTGAACCACTAACTCTAGAGAAAATCTTGAAACGAAATAAGTTATGGTTTAACGCATCTCGTATGCTGGAAATAAATTACTAGCTGTTCGTAGTATGATAAAGTTCATAGAAATGGATGGGGTCGGAATATATGCTATAGGAAAAGTAACAGAAAAGCTATTTGAAGATTCACTGTACCGTTCTCTAGCAAAGATATTTTCTCATCGGATGACGCTAGTATTGATATAACAAACATCTATTGATGAGAAGTAGGCATTGCCTGCACGATTCATGAAAGAAAAAATTCACTAATCAATGTAGATGTCTAAAAACTTGTTATAATTACATTTTAAAACAGAGAGAAATTACTGCGTCTGAAACAATATGCTAAATTACAGTTAAAAAACAGTTTTTTTTAATTTCGAAAGTAAGGTCTTATTTTAGTTTACTGGGTTTCATACGAACTCATCCTACAATAAGATGTGATTATGACATGAAACTCATATGTTGACTATTAATGCAGCAGTCTTTGACACAAAGAAATATTGGTTCAGTTTTAAATCATCCGAGATTTATGTGACATCTTTGTCATTTACTTTTTGTTATTTTATCGATGTTCTCATTGTCATTTATAATTATGTCTCATGCTCCTCTGCAAATTCTTTTACACGGTTTCTGTGACTTTGATGTTTTAACCATATTATTTTGTATTTTCTCTGTTGAATATTGTTTCCTTCGGATTTTTGCTGTCTTTTACGTTTTTCCAGACTGATTTTATTGGTCTTAATAATTTGTTGCTCTGTCAGATTGTAAGAAATCAGAATGTTCTCTCCAATCTTGAAGTAGCTCCACCTTGTACATTTGAATAGTTCCATTCGATGATCATACGAAAATTATGTGTTGAAGCTTTTGCCGCGGTGACTTTAAAATGGAAAATAAACCAGAACCATTCAATAAAATTCAGTTGAAGACAACCTGTGCGTCGGATTAAGATAAGCTTGCATCCAAAAAGACAAAATCAACTTGAAATGATAATGTTGGATAGGCATGTCACAAACCTAAAGTCTTTGGGTTCATAAGCAAATATTTAGATTCGGGTTTGGGTTCCGTCCTAAATTTCCCCAATATGATGGGGCTTTTTAAGGAAAAGTCTGAAAAACGTGAAGAGAATCCCAAGTTTCATAAATTGATATGAAAATGGTTTCTATTTCGTGTTGCGACATGTGCTCAATGTAAGACGACTACAAAACGGGAGTTATGCTCGATTGGAACCAAAGTTCATGTCAACATCCAAATCAAAGCCCCAAATCTAACTGAGACTTGTTGCATCCCTAGTGTTAGATACAGATTCGATTATGATTAAATTCGGCTTTCTCAGTCTATGTATTAATGGTTATAACCATCCCGTACATTTGAAATCAAATGCATTCGAGATTTCAAAC